>PVJD01018737.1:0-13553 GCA_004026545.1 Mormoops blainvillei | reverse complement strand
AAAAAAAAATCATTTTGGATTAGCTCTTTCTTTTTGGTGGTATTGAAAATTAAGAAGTGCCCTGGCTGGTGTGGCTCAGTGGACTGAGTGCCGGCCTGAGAACCAAAGGGTCGCCTGTTTGATTCCCAGTCAGGGCACTTGCCTGGGTTGTGGGCCAGGTTCCCAGCAGGGGGCGCGTGAGAGGCAGCCACACATTGATGTTTCTCTCCCTCTCTTTCTCCTTCCCTTCCCCTCTATCTAAAAATAAAATAAATGAAATCTTAAAAAAAAAAAATTAAGAATTACCCTTCTGTCCATGGAGCTAACTCTTAATTTTCTTCCCTATTTCTGTGTGTGTGTGTGTGTGTGTGTGTGTGTGTGTGTGTTGGAGGCTGAATGAATCTCGTACAGCGTGGACTTAGCGTTTCTAAGGCACCATTAAGACAGAAGATCTCATTTGAACGGGGTGAATACCCCCCGCAGCTCTGTCGGGGCAGGGGGTGGGGGGTTAGTGTCTGGAGCTGGCTCCGCCACAGGTGCACCTCTTCTCAGAGGGGCAGGGGGCGATGCTGCGGGGGGTGGGGCACGGACATCTGGTGTACTGCGTTGACTTGGAAGGCTGGCGGACGCTATAAAGACGTGTGGAATGGAAATGAATTCAGATATGACGTGTCTTGGACCTGTTTCCTCGCAGGGACCATGAAGGTGAAGAGTGCCAACATCCAAGTCGGAGATCTCATCATCGTTGAAAAGGTGAGTGGGGTCTCACTGCTGTGTGTGCAAGCGGGAAGGCCCATCCCCCACCTCAGAGGTCCGCACGTGTAATTCGTGGGTCCGGCACACCAGCTGAATGTGCTGCTTGCACTTCTGTTCAGCAACTCTGCCTCGGGAGAGGAGTCTCTTTCCCATGACACATGTGCATAAAATATTTTTTGAAGTTTATGTGTGCTGGTTAGCCAGAAATCCTGCTGACAAACACAAGTTTTGATTTCCTGTTTGATGTGCTTGTTGTTGTTTTGGGGTGCTTTTTTTTTTTAAACTTATAAAGTCTTTCCTAGAAGTCTGTTAATTACATAAGCATGTAAAAATGCCCGTTGCTTACCTTTTGAGCAATTTCAGCTTGCATTTTTTTGACTTAAACATCATGCTTTTTTATCATTTTGGTGGGGGGCAGGGGGAGTAGGGGTTAATGTGAGAGCAGTAAAAAGGCCAAAAATTGCATCTTTAAAAATAGCCCTGCTAATTTGCTTGTTACTGCAGCAAACTTACATCTCTTTTTACTGTGTATGTTTGGAAGGAACTGGATTTTGGGGGTGGTCCCGGAAAGTGTTGGAATAATATTTGATTAGAAAAAGACTGTGTCTTAACCGGTTTCTGTAGGAAGTGAACTATGCTATTTTAAAAGGATTAAATCCAAGAACTCAAAGTTGATTTGTGGTAAAGTGAAGGTCTTCTGGGTGGCAGCGCGGAAGAACAACGCACACCCTTGTGTTTTCATAGTTCTCTCTGTTCACAATTAAATGTGGGCCGCTGTGGGCTTCTCTCTCTCTCTTTTTGAAAATGGCTTTTGTTGCTTCCCGAGACTTGACTGCCTTATTCAAATCCCAGGGGAAGGCAAACATCCAACCTGAAAATTGGGAGAAACAGGAGCACGGGCGGGGCGTGCGTGTCTTTCGTTTCAGCAGATGACCTGGACCGAAGCCAGCGAGGGGAGCCGGCATTAGGCCCTGGGTCCCCTGGCTGGAATTTCGGGAGGTAATGGTTGCATTTGCCAGAAAACTAGCAGCTCTCTTTCCAAGATAAGATTTCAATAGGGGATTAGAAACGGAACAGCAGCGTGCAAGATTTTTTTCAGATTCAAAACAAAATAAATCCCCCGATCTGTCTTTGACAAAGGCAGACTCTGAAAAGAGGCTGTGGGTTTGGGCGGCCCCCTCCCCACCGAGGGGGCGGGGGGGCCAGGGCACGGAAACCCCCCCCACGGGTATTCACAGTAACAGCCTTTCTTTCCCTAACGCAGAACCAGCGGGTGCCCGCTGACATGATCTTCCTGAGGACATCAGAAAAAAACGGTAAACATCTGGGATCAATTTTGAAAATAACCATTAACCTTTCAGTGGTAATTTGGCAAAATAATCATTTGAAAATGTAACAGAAGTAGATGATCATTTCGGAGCCACGGAGGCGAATCAAAACAGCCCTTTTAATAGAGCAGTCTTCAAAAAAAAAAAAAAATGTTTTCCGTACTCGCAGGTCCGTAGATTTTGATCATTACCGAGGTACAGTTAGTGGGTCCCCTACTGAGTCCCAGCTGGTGAAGTCTTTCTCTCTCTCTCTCTCTCTCTCTCACACATACACACAACACACACACACACACACACACACACACACACACACACACACACACACACACACACACACACACGCCAGGCTTGGCCTCCTTGGGCTGCGTTCAGCTCCGCCTCCGGAGCTGGCGGAAGGTGGCAGTGTGTCTGACCAATAGAAGCACACCGAAATCCTCTGTCCTCTGAGACAGTACCAGGAGGTGTGTGACGAGACTGGACAGCAGAGACACGGCGCAGAGAAGTAGGTGGCCCTCTCTGCCCTTGAGTCATGAGTGACGGGGCCGTACCTGCCCTTGCCGTCAGTTAGTTTATTGTTACAGCCCGTGGGAGCTTGAGTACTGCTCAGGTCTTCATAAGACCCTTCTCCCTGCAGGTCCCCCTCCCCCACCGTGTAGCTGCCACCACAGCCTGCCCACCCCATCAGTGGGCTCACTTCTCCTTTCTTTCTATTTTTTGTTATTTAAGCCGCCCTGAGGAAACAAGGCAGTTTTTCTCTTGCCTATCAGGCACAATCAGAGAACTTTGAACCCCTGAAAAAAAAAAGCACATTTATATTCCTTTGAGGTTACTGCAGCCTATTTTATTACAAATTGAATAAAAGTATGGATGAAATGTTATACTAATAATTCATGAAGTGATGCAGAGAGGGGGGTGGAGGGCACTAGATGAAAGCACCCTTTTAAAAACCAGCCCTGTCCTCAAATTGGCTCTTGGGTCTTGGTCCATGGAAGTGGAGTGTTGTGGATTAGGGTCTCTGAAGTTCTCTCCCTTTCTTCAAAAAAAAAAAAAAAGGAGAAGGAAAAGAACCCCCCCCCGCCCCCCCGCAAAAGATTAGAGGTGTTCCTCAGGAGCCCGAACCACAGCACGGGTGAAGCCAGTACGCGCTCTGTCTGATGAAACACACACCCGGCCAGCGGCTCGGACCTGTACGTCAGACGCAAACACGCGTGTCCGCAATCAGCGTGAGAGCCGGTACCGACCGCAGACCTCCGTAGCACTCTCTGGGTTGCGTGCATCAGCTCCTTAGTTCTCACAATACGAGTCTGGTGCGGGTATCTCCATTTTTACACTCGAGGGAACTGAGGCTTGGCGAGGGCATGCAGCTAGTAGTAAGTGATGGAGCCCGGACCTGAACCCAGGAGGTCGGGTTCCCAAGAAGGTGCTCCTAGCCCCTGCCCAGAACGACCTTGAATGCTGGCTATCCCATGCCAGCCACTGTGCTGCAGGCATCTGTCATCTACTGAATGCTAACAGCAAGCATGTGAGGTCTCTGTTTCTCCCCATTTTACAGAGAGGATACACTGGGGGTTAGCATGGTCAAGAAACTAGCCCAGGCTCCCACTGTGAGTGAGTAGGGGAGTGAGGATTTGAACCCAGATCTCTCTGACCCTAGAACTTATGAGGAAGTGGGAAATCGGGTACATCTTTATTTTCCCTTTTGGAGGTTGGCCAGTTGTTGGCTGTTTTTCGAAAGGCCCCAGAGCAGGGGCTGCCCAGAGCCGCCAAGGGGAGGCGTCTTGAACTGCTGGCAAATAGATGGCCCCCAACTTCCTTCCACAGGGTCTTGCTTTCTGCGGACGGACCAGCTGGACGGAGAGACGGACTGGAAGCTGCGGCTTCCGGTGGCCTGCACACAGAGGCTTCCCACGGCCGCTGTGAGTAGCTTTCCCTGCACCACCACAGACTGGCCACGGTCATGGCCGGGCTCTCAAACTCAGGTGCCCTCTGGGGCCAGGCATGGGTTGTGTGAGGTGAAGCGGGCTGCTGGGGTGTTTGGGGGTCCTGGGGAGCCTTGAGCGCCCATTGGTTCCAAGTACTGTGGCCATGTGAAATGCAGACTTGGCGTACAGGACAGAGCTCTTCCACGGGAAGCTCACAATCTTAAGAAACCTTGACAGGGCACCTGGCATGAAAGTAAAAGTAAGCCAGAGCGTGTCGTTCCTCTGCTGAGAACCTCCAAAGGCTTCGCGGCTTACTGAGCACCTGTCCCACGGTCCCTCCTGTCATCCTTAAAGCCTGTGTGGTCTGTCTCCCAGCTGAGGCCCTGACTTCCACTTCTGGCCACCCCCCCACCCCCCCCACTGGCTGCAGCCACACTGGCCTCTCCATCAGGCGTGCTTCTGCCTCCCAGCCTTTGTCCTTGCCGTGTCCTCCACTGGGAACAGTCACACCCCATTGTCTACTGGCCGGGTGTCTCCATCACATCCCTGGATCTTGGTCACAGGTCTCCTCATCTGAGAGGCATTTTCTGACCACCCTCTCTCTGCGTTCCCACTCGACTCCCTTCAAGGCAATATCTTTGAGAACAGGGTTCTGCCCAGTATGTTCGCTGCTTAATACCCAGTGCGTGGAACAGCATACAGGCGGTGCATGGAACAGCATGTGGAACAGCACACAGGCCCCCTCTAAGGGGGTGGTCAAAGTAGCTGGAACCAACAGGTGCTCAAAGCTCCCCAGGGCCCCATAGTTCTTCACCAGCCCTGTGTGACACCACAGTTTGTAGAGTGAGGGAGGGAGAAGGGAGCCAAAGAGTAAGTTCAAACACAAGCCGCGTGGGTTGGATGTGGCCTGTGGACTAGGTTACAAAATCACGGAATGTAATTCACAAGCCCAGAGACCAGCATATGCCCCCCGAGTGGTCTGAAGGGATTAAGCAAAACACATAAGCTTTTCCTGGGCGTGTGGCCACACTGGCTGATGCTGTTCCTTTCCTCCTCCGGTAAGGGAGGGGCGGGCAGGAGAAAGTTCTGTGTCTCAGTAGAGTTAGCATAACAATAAGTGTGGCCATGGTCCTAATGATTTTTCATTGCCGATAACAAGAGGAAGAGCCCACTGTTATTACGGCACTTTAAATAAAGCAGGAATTCTAGAGCAGCGAGTTTCTAACTGTGGTCAGGAGCTTCTGCGAATGCGTAGAAGGCACCGTTGTGCCCCTGAGATGGGGTTCATCTAACTAGGGGTTCTGATTTTATTGCGGTGATGTGTTCTACTTTCCGGTAAGATTTCTCCAAAGAAAGGTTTCAGACCCTCAGAGTGATTCGGAGGGCTCTCTTTAAGGAACTAGCCCAGAGCCTAGAGTTGTGAAGGCACCTGCCTGTTCTGCAGCCAGAGTTGCATGTCTCCGTGTGTCACCCAGTTTAAGAAACACCCTTTGCCCCTCGTCTGGCCCAGGTACAGGTGGGGTCCAGAGAAGTCTCTGTCCTCTGGGAACTCTCAGCCTTTGTGGCTAAAGGTGACTGAGTGGGGAGCAGCATTTTAAATGTGTAGATTAACAGATTGTGTGAAAAGATTTTCTGAGTAATATGCGAATACTTCCTTGTTTCTTTTAAAAAATGGAATTGTGTGAAAGCCCAGGCGGAGTCCTGCCTGCTCACAGCCTCTACCCCAAACCTGACCCCCCCCCCCCCCCCCCAGGGGATTGTGTAAAGTCAGTGGCGATCTTTCCAGGCCTTTCTCAGCGAACTCCCTCACAAATGGGCAGTTGCAGACTTGTTGGTGGAGTGGTTGTACCTAAAGGGGATCAGTCTGTATCAATTATTCTGTAACTTTTTCCCGCTTTACTTTGGGTGTGTCCCTGGACCTTTTCTTACGAGACCCGAGAGGCCACAGTGTAAACATGTCTGCATACGAGGACTCCGAGGTAGCTCGGCCCTGCCTGAGGGGTGGCCCGTAGCCTCTACTCCAGGCCCTTGTTGCCAAGGGGTATTGAGGCCCGAACTTGGCTGGCCACCTGATGGGTTTTTTTCCAATTTAAAAAATTGTGGTAAAATACGTATAGCATAATATTTACCATCTTATCATTTTTTAAAAGATCTTATTTATTTATTTTTTTAGAGAGGAAGAGAGGGAGAGAAATAGAGATACATTGATCGGGCACTCCTCCAACCGGGGACCTGGCCTGCAACCCAGGCGTGTGCCCTGGCTGGGAATTGAACCAGCGACCTTTCAGTTTGCAGACTGGCACACAATTCTCTGAACTGCACCACCCAACCCATCTTACTGTTAAGTGGACAGCTCAGTGGTGTTAAGTACATTCATACTGTCGTGCAACCATCGCCACCATCCACCTCCAGAACTCTTGTCATCTTGCAAAACTGAGACTCTGCCCCCACTGAATTCCTCCACGTCCCCCGTCCCCAGCCTCTGGCTACCACCATCCTACTTTCTGTCTTTATCCATTTGACTACTCTAGGGTCCTCACGTGAGTGGAATCATACGGTGTATATCTTTTTGTGACGGGTTCCCTTGACTTAGCATAGTGTCCTCAAGGCTCATCCGTGTTGTGGCACGTTTCAGGAAGCCCTTCCTTTTCCAGACTGAGTGATCCTCCATTGTATGGGTAGACCACGTCTTGTGCATCCACTCATCCGTCAGTGAACACTTGGGGTGCTTTGTCTCTTGGCTGTTGTGAATAATGCTGCTGCAGACATGGGTGTGCAAATGCCTCTTTGAGACCACGCTTTCAATTTCCAGCAAATGGAATTGCTGCTCAAATGGTAATTCTGTTTAATTTTTTGAGGAAACGCCATACTGATTTCTGCTGTGGCACCGTTTGGCATTCCCACCGACAGTGCACAAGGCTTCCAATTTCTCCACACCTTCTTTAGCATGTACTTTTTTTTTTTTTTTATAGCAGCCATCCTAATGAACGTGAGGCGTCCTTGTTCATTTTTTACCTTTGCGCCTTCCAGAGCTTTGCACAAGCCAGGTGCCCAATGGCTATTTGTTGCATGAGCCGGTACTTCCGTTGCCGTGAACAAGCCCCTAGACCAGAGTTGTAGCGAAGGAGCCCTGTGCCGTCAGCCAGTTTGGCAACCAGCATCTTCACTGTAGCATCTTGCAGTGTCTTGCAGGGTTATTGCAGGCAGCACTTCCTAGACTTACTGCACGGTAGGGTTTCCCTCTTTTTTCCACCTGCCCCGTGATGTTTAGCTCCTGTTTGCTCGGTTCAGGAAATACAGGTGCTTTGGGACAGGAGTGGCTGTCTCCTGAAACCTCCCTAGTCACACACTGACTCTGTCCCCGCCTCTGTTGAGCAGGACCTTCTTCAGATTCGATCGTATATCTACGCAGAAGAGCCGAACATTGACATCCACAATTTCGTGGGGACATTTACCAGAGTAAGTAAGCACAGCCCGATGCGGACTCCTGTCTCGGAGTGAGCGTTCGCCGTGGGCTCCTGCAAAGAGGTGCGCCTTCGTCAGCAAGGGGCTTTAGGTGGGGGTCCAGGTGGGATTCCCTAAGAAGGCCCCGCCTGGAAAGCTGACACATTGTTTCTCAACTGGGGTTTCCTTCAGCCTCTGCACAGCTTGAGTTACCCAGCAACCTAGAGCCACGTGTTCTTGTAATTCATGTTAACACTGATGCCTGAAAGCTCCTGTCTCCCTCAGATGGGCCCACATCCTCTTTTTTTTTTTCCTACAAGTCCTGCCTGCCATTGTTAGACTTTTTAAGCCACTTCTTAAACCATTTGGGGGGGAAATTAAATTTGGATTTAAGCTACTTCAGGAATCAGGGCCAAGAGATTTATGAAACCCACATTAAACGGCTCGTGTTGTCTTTCTGTAAGGCACGGGACCGTTCCCGTTTGATCTGCTTCTGCGTTCTAATTCTCACCTTATAAAATTCTTCTTCAGAGTTAGTGGCTTGTCCTCCTTAAATCACAGGCCAGCTTTTTCAAGTGTTTCCATGGGGCAGGGAACCCCACGGACGGTAGTCAGTGAGCTCGGCACCTCTGTCCTGGCTGAGCCGTGGGCGTTGAACCAGGGCTCATCATCGTTCTCATATCTGTCTGGAGAAGGACAGGGTAGAGGCAACTTGCGTGTCTGTTTTCAAAACCGGGCCTGATAAATGTGCGTCTGTTTGCTCTCTTCCAGGAGGACAGCGACCCCCCCATCAGCGAGAGCTTGAGCATCGAGAACGCGCTCTGGGCTGGCACAGTCATCGCGTCAGGTGAGGCGCCCTTTCTGAGGAACGTGGTAGCAATTTGGAAGGGGAAGAAAATCCTCCCGCGCAATTAGAATAATCATCTGTCAGTCGGGACAATTAGTCGTCGGTCAAATGGTGTTTTCCACTTGTTCCGGCACCTCCAGGGAATCCAGCTGACACCTAATTGCCCCTCCGACACTGAGAGACGTCGAGGAGAGGAGCCGCACTGGCCTGCGGACTTCTCTGCAGCATCCACTCCGGCAATAACCCTTAATTGCCCCTGCAGATTGACGTTCTAATCTGTCCCAGAAATTGGGTCAGCCTGGACGTCCTGGCTGTAGGGCGTGTCTGTGAGTGCTGCCGGGTCACTCTTGCTGGTACCAGGGGCTCCGTGCGCAGGAAAGGGCCGTGAACCTGGGCTGGAGCCTTGATACTGAAGGCATCAAGGTGGCATGGGAATGAGTGCCTTTCAGTTTCGAGCACTGGGGTGAGACTGAGCAGAAAGGGCCCCAGGGGCTGAGCACAGTCTGCAACAGCCCTGGTTGATATCAGTGGGCTTCCGTCCATCTGTCATGCAGTGTGACAAGGCCTTCATGTACATCACATGAGCCCTCCCAAAGGTACCGTGAGGGTAGGTGCCAGTATTGTCTCCATTCTGCGGATGAGGAAACTGAGACTCAGTGAGGTTAAGTAACTTGCCTAAGGTCACACAGCAGGTAAAAGGGGGAGCTGGGACTTGAACCCACATACTTTGCTGCAGAAGCAGAGCTCACTGTGCAGCTATTAGTATATAGTATATAATATGTAATAACATATACTACATTAACATAATTCTGCCACCAGCAACCTGTCTTTACTATTGGAGGAATCCATTTTTCCCCTTTTAACAGTGACATGTTCCTCCTATCAACCCATTTGCCTCTGCTTGATGGCCCTTTGTGGCTCTCAGTACAACAGACACTTGGTCCAGATTCTATATGACAAGGGAAGGGAATGACCAGCCCAAATGAGAGCCCAGGCTGCCTGCTGTCACTGTCCACAGATGCACCGCTTAATGCAAATGGACAGACATGAGCTCTCCTTGTAGTTCTGCCCATGTTTCCTTTCTTCCACCTGCCTGCATTGGCCACATAATCTGGACCGTCTCTCAGTTCCCCTGATGACTACAGACGTGAGAAATTGGTCCTTAAGATTCTGCAGGGCCAGTGCCCAGCCACGCCTTGGCTTCTAATAGCCTCGATTTGTTTAGTTCGGCCCTTGTTTTGATAATGTTAATAACATTTCAATAATAAGGACCTGTGCATGTTGTGTCTGTCTGGTTTTCATTCTGGTGATTTCCTCTTCTCCTTCCTTCCTGCTTTCCTTCTTTCCATGAAGCAAACCCCAGTGGAAAATTTATACCTGTTAATACCAGTCTCCATTGCTAGGCACCAGCACTACGCGGTGTGCCAGAAAATCCTGGTCCCCACTCTCCTGGGGTTTGTAGCTTACTATAAGTTTAATTTATGTGAAAGAGGAGGAAGAGGAAACGGGAGAGTTCTATGAATTTCCTCCGAAACCAGTACCAAGGCAAGTGATCAAGGTGAAGATGCAGAGAATTCTGAGGTGGAGGGAGTGGGGTAGAAATGGCTTGTGGTCCGCCTTAATCTCAGACATGAACAATCATCTTGTTTATTGGGCACTTTTTATTTGCAGAGCGCTTTGCTGCCATTCTCTTGCTTTGGCCTCACAGCATTAAATGAGGACATTCAATGGGATGCAGAATGGACACTTAGAGAGGTTAAGCAACTTGCCTAAGGTCACACAGCCTCGGAGCAGCCATCCCCTGGCAGGAGGCGAGTGGAAGGCAAACTGGGATCTTGAAGAGGGAGGAAAGATTTTGAAACAGTTCACGGGAGACGCATTGTGGAGTTAAACATGTGTTTTCTTTTCCCTTGTTTGAATTAATCTCCTCGTGCTCAGTGATGTGGGAGGGGAGAGAGCAGGAGTCCAGTGATCCGCCGGCACCGCCTGCCCCCCGCTTCAGCAGGCGGATGTCTTGGCGGGAGTCTGCGGAGCTGGGCACGTAGCATTTCCATAACTGGCCTCAGTTTCCCCGGCTTCTTTTCACTGCAGTCTGATTCTAATGCAAACATGGAGTTAAACGCAAGCCATTTCCTTCTGGTGCTCAACTCAAGAAATGGCCACCGAGAAGAATCTTAATTATGTGACATTTTGCATCTGTGTTCCGTTTAGAATCTAACTCTTGTGTCTTGGGCATTGTGCTCGTATTAGTTGGAAGTTTAAACTGTGATCAAGCCTGCCAAGGTGGGTGCTGGGGGTCCAGCATCAATCTGTAGGGGATGCAGTTGCCATGGTAACCCAGCACAGGGCCGCTCGGGCTGAGGAGTCATTGGGGCAGTGGTAGGGAAGGGGGGTTGGGGGAGGCTTGGTAGAAAAGGTGGCCTGGATGTGACAGAGCCCAGGTGTTCTCGTCCAGTTCTTCTCAGACTCAGTGATGAGAGACCAGTTTGTTGGGCTCTCCCAACCCTCCCCCACAAATCTGTAGCAGATGGAACAGTGCTGTGCTGTGTGTGACCAGCGTGCAGGTCATGCCGTGTGTACCTTACGGTACGAGCTTGCGAATGCTTGGTTCATCTGTCCCCTGTTCAGTGGGGCTTGTCCTGTGACCGCGTGCTTGGGCGTCACAGCAGCGTCTGTTTGCCTCAGACATTTCCGAGCACTCGTTCTCCGGGGTTCAGCACTGCTCTTCTTGCAGACTTGGAACAAAGGGGTCATAGTGAGGTCTGACCCTGGGATCACACTGTTGTGCAGAATTAGGAGGAACTTCATGAAATGCTGACCGTGACGACCTGGCTCCTTGGAGAAACTGGCGAGGGGCCGGCGGGCAGGTCGGGGAGGAGTCCGCGGTCTGCAGGCTGCGGAGGGCGAGAGGGACAGAGCAAGGAGGGGCGGTAGAGGTGACAGTGTAGGAGGTGGGGGTCACGCGAGGAGCGTGGACCCGGTGTCACCAGATCTTCCAGTTTTCCAGGAAAAGCCAGAAATCTCAGTAGTTTTAATGAAATCTCCTGTCTTTAAAAGTTGCCAATAAATTCAGCACCTTTAAAGCCCTATGCAGACCAAAGTGGCGCACCTCTGTGGGCTGCCGGCATGTGCTCTCTCTGCGGGGTGAGGCTGGGGTGCCATCTCCTGGTGATAGTTTTGGTCTTGAGCACAGGGAGATGTTGGGGGGGAGCCCATTTTCAGCAGCACTGAAGGCGCTGAGTTTGGCTGGTGCCATGGGGGGACCCTCCCTTTGGGCGCCCTTGTTAGTAACACAGGTTTCAGAGGAGGTGGGAGGAAATGGAAGAGAGTTCTATGAATTTCCTGTGACACCTCGCAGACCCCGTGCATCAGGCAATGAGACCAAGAGTGCAGTGAGTGAGCTCAGCCCAGGCTCAGCTCCCCCTGTCCCACCATCTGCTGTAGCGACAGGCCTGTGTGCACTGGAGCGGAGCCCGCCACCTGCCTGGGAGCAGCCAGCGAGCTCCCCGGCCTGCCATCTGCCAGGAGCCTCCCCGGATGGGAGCCGCCTTGGGCAGAACACTGCATACATTAAACATGCAACTCGAGGGACTTCGTGCCTTCTCCCGGGGCTCTTTGTCCAGGGGACACAGGCCCAGCCCTTCCCCTGGGGTTACCGAGATGGGGCCTGTGTCTCAAGGTTTAAGTATATTCTTCTGCCAGAACTGCTTGGAGGACAGGAGGCTAAGTGTTTGCGTTTTCCAGCAGAGACCGGGTTGTTTGTACTCCCGGGGTCCGTCCTGAGAGCTGGGCAGGGATGGCCCCTCCTTGTGTTTCAAGTTTCAGCTCAGATGTCCTCAACTCAGAGCCAGCTCCTCTGAAACCCGGTACCAACCTCAGCCTCTTCCTCCTCCACCCAGGCCTCCTCTCCTGTCTCTTCTGCTTGTTTCCACCATAGCACCTGGAGCTCCCACAGTTACCATGTTTCCCGCTTCCCTCCTTGATTGTCTGTCTTCCTTCCCCACTGGGTTGAGCATTTTCTTGGCACGCACTGAAAAGGGAAACAGATACATTTTTGATAGATTATTGTCAATTTCCCCCCCAAATAGGTTGTTCCAATTTACTCTCCTGCCAACAGCATGTATGGCGGGGTCCATTCCCCTGCCTCTTGGCTAACACTGCATATCAGCCTTTGGAATTTTTGTTACTATGACAGGGATAAAAACGGTTTGTTTTGCATTTCTTTGCTTAGTCACCAGGTTGTATTGTGCCAGGGGGTGGGCGGGGGAAGTTCTCAGGAAAGAATTGTCACCTGGACAGATACCCCACAGACATGCTAGTTAGACGTAGAACCTGAATGGAATCAGACACGGCGGCAAGGATGCGCTGTAAGAAGATGGGTGGCATGTCCGTAAGTTTCCATCACAGTTTCCATCCCTCGAAATTTGGCCAGTGAAAATGGGGAACTGTATTTGATTCCATTTTCACCGAATTTAAATTTAAGTCGCCACACATGGCTGGCCGTTCCCTTACTGGTGGCGTGGCCATAGGTCGTTGGTTGGCCCCAGCAGGAACACACTGACATTCTCCTGGTGCGGGGGTCGGGTTTAGAATTAGGAAGAACTTCATGAAATGCTGACCTTGACACCTAGGTGTCACTTCAGGCTCTGTGCCCTCCCGCCCGCCTGTACTAACAGTTCTCCGTGTCGTGTTGTTCTCATTTCAGGCACTGTTGTTGGTGTTGTCCTTTACACGGGCAGGGAGCTCCGGAGTGTCATGAACACCTCAAACCCTCGAAGTAAGGTGTGTACGCGGTCACGGGATGCATCTCCGTGTCAGACTGTTCGGCCTGGTGTACTGCGATGACTGGTGTTAGGGGAGAGGAGCCACATTTAAAAACTGGAACACCTAACAGCATTTCATTTATATATACTTACTATCTATCTACCTATCTATCTATATACTTGTACATATATATATATATATAGATGCAGAGATACACACATACAACACCTGTAATACCTAAGTAGGTATTCATACGTATACATAACATTGAAATGTTTTAGTACGTAAAATTTTAAGACGTATTTTATTTTATTAATTGTTTTATTTTTTGAAATTAAAAAACATTCTTATGACTGGAACATTGTATTCCCATTTTTGAATACATAACCTTTTGAAGCTTTCACAGTACAGCAAACTGTTGTTTGCCACATGTCACGCCATGTCCGTCACATGCATCTCATCTCATCCTTACCCCAGCCTGAGAGCAGGTGCTTCCTGAGTGCGCGGTGGGGG
>PVJD01018736.1:0-13559 GCA_004026545.1 Mormoops blainvillei | reverse complement strand
GCAGGGCGGAGGGGAATAAAGGGGAGAAAAAAATGGGACAACTGTAATAGCAAAATCAATAAAATATACCTAAAAAAAGAAAAAAGTTTTGATATGTTTGATTGCATCATATGGTGCTTTAGTTTTGAATCTGAAAGCAAACCTCTCCCCCATTATCCAAGCCTCTGCTTGGCATTCAGTTAGACCCGCATAAAGAGGCATGAACCTTGCCTAACCTGAGACCTGCACCACATGGCTCACTGAGGCAGTGTGCTCCATGACTGCTGTACGGGACATGATACAAAGGGAAGGTTCTAGAATTCTAACTTACCAACAAGAGCAGCAGCAGCACTGGGGTAATTCCCTTTAGAAACCCCAGTTCACTCATGTAGATTTCACTTCATTTCTCCACCCCTGCCCCTTCCACTCCCTGCCCGCCTTCTGCGACCACCCTCTTTTCCCAAGGGGGACCTTTGGGACGGTTCAGTCAGAGGCAGGGTAGACAAAAGCAGTGCACGGCCGGGAGCTATTTCAGCTGGGATGACCAGGAGAGCATATGGGGAATTTATGCAGGTGAGGTCACTGCCTGCCACCAAAGGAGCAGAACTGCTCTCTGAAACCATCTATTGTATTTGCCTTCAGGAAGTCTCTCAGGGCAAGCGCCCCATTTCACCCGTGGGGCTTGGACCTGTGAAGATGAAGCATTGACACTGAGATAAACTGAGGTCTCACTAACTAACCGGCTATGCCTTTATCATCTTCCTACCCACTCTGGATTTGAAATGTTGTATAGGTGGGGGTGAAATGAATACGCCAGGACAACAGGCACAAGCCAAGACCGTTCCAGGTAACCCCAGACGTATGGTCACAGTAGGTGTAGGGCAGCTCCCATTGCAAAAAACATTATTACCACAAAGTGTTCCTACGGCAGTTTTTACCCTGTCTAGCATTAATTGTGTGTCATAAGTCAACAAGGAACTGACCATGGCGCTGCCATCTTTCCCCGTGGTCCGTACTGCAGGTTGGGACCATCACAGCCTTCTTGGCCTACAGGCCAGTGCACACGCTGTCTCCCTTGGTCTGAAAGATGCTCACTGTCTGCCTCATGCCTCTGCAGGGCCTCCCTTTGCTGTTATTTCCTCTCCGATGGGCACTTTGTTCCCACAACAGCTGTATAAAGGAACGCTAGGAGTAGGGCCGGAGGTACCGTGCCAGGGCTAAGAAGAGCATCGCAGTAGGTGTTAAATGCAGGTTTTGCAATGGCTCACACAGGTAACAAAGATAAAAACAGCTCAATAAAACTACATCAAAATTAAAAACTCCTGTGCGTCAAAGGACACAATTAACAGAGAAAAAGGCAACCTATAGGAGAAAATATTTGCAACCACTGATCAGCTTTCTGTGACTGTAGATTAATTCTGCCTATTCTGGTATTTTGTGGACTAATAATTCACTATGTCCTCTTATGTACCTGGCTTCTCTCACTCAACATGAAATTGCTGAGATTCACCCTTGTAGTTGAGTTCACCAGCCATTCATCTCTTTTTAATGGTAAGTACTATTCCATTGCATGGATAGAGCACAACTCATTTACCCACGCACGTGCTGATGGACATCTGGGCTGCTTCCACACTTGGCTTTTATGAATAAAGCTGCTATGAAAATTCCTATACAAGTCTTTCTCCGAACATACATTTTTTTCTGCAATTGGGTAAATAGTCATGGAATTACTGGCTCATAAGAAAGTCCCTTTTCCTTCTAGGTCTCTCACCCACAAATAGGATGGTTGCCAATAAGTTGTATGAATGTGACAGAAATTGCTACGTCACGCTTCAGGGCGGGCGGGACGGGTGCCTGCCTCTGTCCTACAGGCTAAGGGTAGAAGGTGACCACAAATGCCAGAATGGGGAACGGCGAACTCTGAGGTGGAGTCACGTACACCACAGCAGTGGAATTCTTCCCAGGCCCTTCATCCCAGCCCCTTTACAGGTGTCCTTTGGCTTTTCCCTGGCAGTAACACGCCTGTAGCACTCTCGGCATGGGGCTGAGGGAGGGAGGAGGCTGCGGAGAGCCTGCCGATGACCACCACTCGGTGGACGGACAGGCAGGGAATCCCGCCTGGCTCCCCCCTCACTCCTACCCTCCACATTCCCGTGTGACTGAGTCTGAGCTCTGGGCCCCCTTTTCCTTTGGCCATAGCTACTGATAGGCTCTGGACTGCTGCCCCCTTGCTCCAGCTGTCCGTCTTCTAGGAATTTGTCGGACTCGCACCTGCTCGCGTTTCTTCTTCCACCCGTTCACTTTTGCGGGGCTTGTTTATTTTACTGGGGTCTTGGTAGGGAGGAGAAAAATGATGATGTGGTCTGCGGTCCTCATCTGGAAATCGACTGATCTGATTCAGTGCAGCAACCTACTACTAAATCCTACCGCCACGGCGTCCCTGGCCCAGAACCACCACCCGCCGCATGGCTCCCTCTCGGTCTTTTCCTACTTCATCTCCCTGTGACATATGGAGGACTTCTCTCTTTCCTGAAATGCTCTTTTCATGTCCACGATACTAAGCTTACCTGGCTTTTTCCTGCCTTTCTGGTCACCTTTGCGGTCTCATTTCCATATTTCTTATTTTCTGCCTTGAAATATCAATCTTTCCTTAAGGTGCCACTTTAGATCTTCCTACTTTCTCATTCTACATGGTCTCCCTACATCTTGTGACCCACTGTGCTCTTCTAGACCCTCCCATATCTGCAGTATTTAAACTGTCCCTCCCTCAATGAGATTTCCCTTCCCCTGCAAGGCTGAGGTAGGTGCCTTGACTAATGTCCTCATGGTGCCTAAGAGACCCCCCAAGAACTCCTCCCACTGCCTGCTCAAGTCTCTAGCTCCTCCTCCAGCCTGAAGCTCCCTGAGAGCCCAAGGCTGTGTTTTTCATTCCCAGCAACTCCCCTACACATAGCTGATAATCAATACATATTTGCTGGGTTGAATTTAGATCATGGGTATTTAAAAATTCTTTGTGTTTTATGTGTTGTTACTGGTAATAACAGTAAAACTTGTAGTTTGAAGGAAAAAACTGCCAGGTAAAGAGAAGCCTCAAGCTAATCAGAGAAAGTAAAACTTCATTTGTGCAATATAAATTAGAGATGTTGTATTGAAATTAATGATGCACATTTACATATGAAAATTATATCCTCTTTTTATCCCTTGGCACTTATTTAGAACCAAGTCAATAGAGAATTCCACCATCAAAAAGTCTCACATCTGTGCCCACGGGAGCTTTCTTCACAATGGCTAAAAGGCAGCAGTAGCCCGAGAGCCCATCGGTGGGTGCATACAATGGCATATTATTCAGCTTTCAAAAGGAAAGTATTCAAAAGGAAATTCTGATACATGATATAGCATGGATGAACCTTGAGGACATTATGCTAAGTGAAAGCAGTCAGTCACAAAAGGTCAAATACTGTGTAATTTCATTTATATAAGGTAACCTAGAGTAGTCACATTCAGGAGAGAGGAAGAATTGGGGGTGGGGTGGGGGGCAGGGAGTTGCTGTTCAATGGGCACGGAGTTGGGGGGGCAAAACAGGGAGAGGGTGATGGAGACGGATGGTGGTGGCGGCCGCACAACAATGTGACTGTGCTTAATGCCGCTGAGTCGTACATTTTAAAAAGGTTACAGTGGTAAATTTTATGTTATGTATATTTTACTACAATTAAAAATAAAAATGTCTCACATGCAAAAACGCTATACTTTATTAGAGCACTTTCCAAACAAAATTCTGACCTATGTTGAACGTGAATATAAATTAAGCAAATTATGGAAAGAGTAAGGAGAGGTATGGCAAATGCAAGAAACACTATGAAGGATTAAAATTAGAACTACAGAATAATGATAATAATAGCTTCCATTTAATGAAGCTTATGAAATGCCAAGCACTGTGCTAAGTGCCTTACATTGATTAATTCATTCAAAGTGACTACAAGAAACAGGGGAGAGATAAGAGAGATGAAATCACTTGCTGATGGTCTCATAGCTAAAAAGTAGCAGAAGCAGCTCAATCCCAGGTGCTGTGGTCTAAGGCCCACACTCTGACCCACTATCTGCTTGGACAGAGGGATCAGAGGCCTGTGAGGAGCCATCACAACTCAGGAGTAATGAAGCCAGAGTTCGTGATCTGTGGGGTGCCTTTCAGGTGCCTAGCGGGTGCGAAGCGAAAGAGACTGAAGTCAGGCGGGGAGGCGCGCACAGGTGTAACTGGCAAGGCAGTGCGGGCCGCGAGCCTCCTAAGAGGCAGGGAGAGGCAACAGACTAACACCGAGTGTCTCACCCAGCCCCACGCAATTCCTGGCAACACGAGACCTGAATAAATATTGACTAAATGAGATAAAATCAGTCTACAAAAATATATTCTGCCTTCTAATGCATTTGAAAACAGAAAGGCAGGAGGATCAACTGTGCTTTCTTCTTATAGAGAAGAAATGTAACGGACTACGGCAACCACTGACGTTCAAATCACAATGAAGAGGTACCTGGCTTTTTATTCATATCATCCTATGTATATAATAATGGTATAGGCATTGCATGTTAAAGTGCCCCCATATTAAAGACTCTAAGGGGCGCATACTGATTTCGTGCAATTTAAACTGCCACATAAAATTCGCACTATCACTTGAATGGTTTCATTTTTCTAAAGCCAGATGAAGAGATGACGAGAACACAGACTGCGGAGTCCTGTCCTCTGAGCACACAGATTTGGGCAGTGTCCCTTCCCGCTGTCCTGCAGGCCTCTCCATACTTAACATCTGTGAACACATCATCCCAAGAAAACATTTGCTAAGGGGTCAATGCAAATAACTGGAAAATTGGGTCTTACTTCCAGAGGCTTAAAATAATTGTCACTTGCTATGCTTACCTCAAAAATCAAATTGGAATCTTCTACACTAAGGTATCAATTTACTTTTTTCCTGTATGCTTAAGAATTTATGTGTGAATATATACTATACCTTGTTCCAATATCAAGCCAGCTGCCATAATCCTTGACCAAGAAGAAAAAATGCTATAAAAATAAAACAAAATAAGGTTTCATGAAAAACAAAGGCTGTTTAGATTTGGTGGAAAAACAATGTTGTTTTAGGATTGTGTTTCAGATTTCTGACCCCTCAGAACCACTACAGGACTGGAGTCAGTAAGAATATGCCTTTTAATGAAATTTTTGCTTGGGCTAAAATGTGTAATAGTCTCAAAGCCAAAAATAGTATTACCATTCAATCAAATCAACACAAACGTGAAATTGGTGAATAACTAGAATTAAAGAAAACTAACTTTAATACAAGGCATTATACAACACCAAAAACCTCAGTGAAAAGACGCCATAGTGTCCACTCATCAACAAATACCTACTGACCTCCCGCCATGTGCTAGTCACTGTGTTAGGTCCTGGTTTCAGGACGTGTATAATTTAACGAGTGATTCGGTCAAGTTACCAGGCACGTATGTGTAATGAGTGTGGCCACAAGAACACGCAGGCCATTGTCGGGGCACAGAGGAAGGGGCACACACTCTGCCTGGATTATAAGGGAAGGCTGCCCCAGTAAGAAGTCTAAAAATCCAAGTGAAAAGTGAGAGTCAGACGAAAGAGGAGACTGGGGAGCTGTGAGAAGCATGTTTCTGACAGAAGGAGTAAACTATATAAACATCAACGGTCCGGGTAGAGCCTGGCAGGTCCCAGGTGTGGTTGGGGTAGAGAAGACAGGAGGGACAGGTGAGAGATGCTGCCAGATACAAATCACTTTCTAAGTTAAGTGAAGCAATCTGACTCTGTATACAGACTCTGAAGTCAGAGAATTTAAATTCTCTTCTATTAACATCTTGCCTATTTGCCACTTTGTGAGCAAAACTGAAAGCTGATGTGTCCTAACCTTATGTGCGGTCAGTTTCAGAAGTACACAGGCATCCCTTGTTTCACTGCACTTTGCTTTATTGTGCTTCGCAGATGGTGTGTGTGTTCTTTTTCTAAATAAACTGAAGGCAGAGGGGCCTCCACCAGCAAAAAGGCTATGACCCAGAGGATCGTGATGCCCGCTTCACGGCGGTGGTCTGGGACTGAAGCCGCACCGTCCCTGAGGCCGGCCTGTACTGACTGTTTAGTTCAGCGTGACACAAAAATGCTCTCATCTAAACCAAATGATTAGGAGTCTGATGTGAGAAGCTGCCATAATTGCTGCGTCTAACAGGTTCTAGCACAGGCTGCTGTGAGGTGAAGAAACTGTACGCAAAGAGAGGCCTGTCTTTTGCCCTCAGCTACTGTGAGGTGATTTCTGGGCCCTCGGTCTGTCATGCCTGATAAGGAATGTTTTGCCTGGCGGTCCCTGACCACTGAAAAATCTAATAACGTGATTTTGGGGGAGGCTTTGGACCACATGTTAGCAGCTCTACTTCTATAAGGAATGGAGATTAAAGGTGAACCGGGGAACAATATACTTTTGAGCCCCAATAATGTTTGGACACCGAGGGTCTGGTGACCCGGGTTGGCAGTACTCTGCACTGTCACGCAGGGTCCCAGAAGCATGACACTGTCCTGACTCTGTGGGGAGAGGACAGCCAGAGCTCCTCACCAGGCCCCTCTGGGACCCCACCCTCTGCATCTCCTCCCGTGGCAGATCTTAATCTGCGTCCCCTCCCTGGAACAAACCACACCTGCGAATGTCACTGTCTTCAGTGGGTTCCGCGAGCCCATCTGGTGAGCTATCAAACCACAGGGTAGTTCTGGGAACCCCCTGAACTTGCATGTGTAAAATTAACATCTTCCCACTTGAAAAGCTCTGTTTCCTCTTTCCTTCCTCCCCCCTCTCCCTACCTTTTTCCCTTTCATTTTCAATCTGAGAAAAGGGTTAAAAAGGAATCAATATTTCCAGTAGGAAATTAATGTATTGCCTAAATTGAAGGTTAGATTTTCTATTAACTTCTCATGGAAGTTCATTTCATTCACAATGCACCATGGAGCACGAGGTATAAAATGACAAATTCGAACAAATTAAGGAAGACTTTTGACATATTAACAAGAGCACTCTTGCTGCCTAAGTCACATAGAAAGTCATTCATATGTGTAAATTATTCCAGCACGTATAACTCAATATCTAAAGATTTCACATACAGAAATGCACTCATATTTATCTTGATTAAATTAACTCAGCACCTAGCTCCTCAATCTTATTAATATCGAATATTCAAGAATGTCTTACCAAAGCCATAATGTCTGATATGACAAGGACCATGAGAAAAAGGCTGGAAAAAAATAAAGAAAAATTACACATAATACAACAGGCACATTTTTAAAATACATTAAAATCAAAATGAGCCCTGGTGGGGTAGCTCAGCTGGTTAGAGCATCGTCCCGATACAGCAAGGTTGCGGGGTTCGATTTCCAGTCAGGGCGCATACAAGAAGCAACCAGTGAATGCTTAAATGAGTGGAACAACAAATGGATGTTCCTTCCTTTCTCTCTTTCTTTCTCTCTTTCTTTCTTTCTCTCTCTCTCTCTCTCTCTCTCTCTCTCTCTCTCTCTCTCTCTCTGTCTCCTGGAGGCTAAGTCTAAGATCAAGGTGTTGGCACACACACACAAATCCACGTATACATACCCAGACGCATTTTGATGAGCCTTCTACTCCTCATTCCATATGTCCCCAGCTCTTTTTATTTAAACATTAATTAAAATTTCTTCTAAAAAATGTACCCATTAATAAATGCAAGAAGGAACCATTAGTTACCAGTTTTTTATTGTACCTATGTATCTTTTATGTGATACTGACAAGGTATAAACACTTCCGATGTTAAATTTATGTAAATAACCTAAAAATATACAAAATTAAACTAGAAACCAGATTTCTACTATTTTTAAACAGTGGGAAAATAATCTGTTCTTTATTATGGTACATGCATAATAATATGCTGAACCCAGTTCAAGCTTAAATTCATCAAGAACATGCAAATCTATGCTAATATTAGTTACTTCTTTCAGCATTGAATATTCCAGTGTGATTCAATTATAATAGAACTGCTGAGAAATTTCATATTTATCTCAAGTATCTTTCAAGAGTTTGTGATCAGTCCAATGCTGATGAGGCAGTTTTATTGGTTAAGAAAAAAAAAATAAGAGAGTTGACAACTTCTCTTCCAGAGGCTCTATTGCTTAAGACTGATTGCTCCAGAAATTCCCCCAACTCAGAAAGAATACTTTCCATTCCATTTGTCAAATGTGCAGGATTCAAGACTGAGAAACTGCATATATTACTGACATTTAGAATAGTTAATTTTAAAACATGCAAAATGAAATAATCTTAACCCATTAGTCTAATATATATTTAAGAAATAAGCCCCCTGCCCCACAACAGTTAGAATGATAGCCCTTGTTTGCTTTGTAGGGCAGGTGTATCTGTAAAATACAAGTTGTTCACTATAATAATTTAACATTTGTGTTTTCCTGTTTTGTCAGAAGGCTCTTCACTAGCTAGTCTAATAACGTGTCAGGGCTGAGAAGGCACATTTGTCTCCTAGAGACTCTGATCTACTGGCCCCCTCTAATGAAACTGAACTGTGATTAAAGGGTGAAGCATTTTTTTCTCATTTTCATAATAAACAATCTATGTTATAGTGCGTTAACAGCAATCACATGAAATACCCTAAAATGCTTACTCTCATTTCCAAAAAAGTGGTAAACCCAATGGTTCTTAAACATTCACCTTACCTTTTTGACGATAACTGGGTAGTTAACTGAACGGCTTCAAAAGCACACATCACAAGAACAAAGGGGATTAAAATCTGTTTAAAAGAACAAGAAATGATGCCATGGGTAGCTGAAGCATTTGCAAAGCTTTTTGAAATAAATATTATTTCTGTTTATAGAACTGTTTTAGTTCCTCAAATGAATTTTATCTCTTAGTGAAGAGTAAATGCTGAAATACCACCATGACACCAATGACATGCAGAACAGGGAAGCTGATTCTAAAATCTACATCATAGCACATGTAGTGTAAACAATAATACACATGAACACACATTCCAAATAAAACCTATTACAAATTTTTGTTCCTCTTAACTCATATAATGACCATGTTCAAATCATTCCAAGAGGGTGTGAAAGGCACAGAATGGCCAAGTCAAATAAATTATGGAGCCTTATAATTTGATTCACAGATCTCTGAACCCACCTGGTTATTTGATGCTACAACTCCATAAACATGATATAGCCGCTTTACCAAATTTTAATGCTAATTTATTTATATTTATAAATATATCACTGTAAAAAAATTTGTAAAAAAACAAAAAAAGTAAAACAAAATTTATTGTGGTTGAAAATCCATAATCCAGAGCTAACACTGATAATATTTTGAGATACTGCTTTCCAATGACAAATTAAAAAATATATATATACTTGATATTTTAAAAAAGAGGAGAGTTAGAAAATATGGAAAAGAAATGTTTGAGGTTGCATAAGGCCCTGGCCAGCGTGGCTCCAGCATGGTTCAGTGGGTTGGGCGTTGTCCCGCAAACTGAAAGGTTCTGGTTCGATTCCCAGTCAGGGCACAGGCCTGGTTTGCGGATCAAGTCCCCGGTTGGGGGTATGCGAGGGGCAAAAGATTGATGTTTCTCTCCCTCTCTTTCTCCCTTCTTTCCCCTCTCTCTAAAAATAAATAAGAGTTTTTTTGAAAAGACTGCATAAGATTCATTTTCAAGTTAAGGACATATGACTAGAATTAAGGTCAGCGGGTCCTTCACTTCCAGGCACATCAGGCAAAAGGAGTCAGCAAGTGTGTTGTGTCAGTAAAGCTCACTGAATTAGGAGGGAGGTTAAAGATCTAGCATTCTAACCAAAACTTTTGTTTCTCTTTCTTTTTTTCTTGTTTTTAATTAAAGACCCACAGTCTTTAATAGACTGAGGAAAAAACCTACCATTATAGAGAATGTATAGAGAAAGGAAGCAATACATGTTCTAATATGATCCACCAGCGAGCAGAACACAAGAGGATGAACACCTTTTTAACATTTCCTAAAATAACATTTCTGTTAGTGCCGTAACAAAAAAAGATATTAATCCTATTAAGAGATACACATTTTTAACAATTATTCCTTCTGTGATCTGAGCAGAATAAAATCAGCTTTTTGGCAGGTATTAGTTACTTTATTCAAACAAACATATACAGTTAAGCCTCTGTATCCACAAATTCAACCAACCACGGGCTGCAAATATTTGGGGGGAAAAAAGTTCCATTACTGCTGACATGTACTATGCAGTTAGGCTTACAATGGTTGGGTCTGTCCTGAAAATGTAGGCTTTTTTTCTTGTCATTATTCCCTAAACAAAGCATTACAACAACAAATTACACAGCATTAACACTGCGTTAGGTATCATAAATAATCTAGAGACAATTAAATTATCAAGAGGATGAATGTGGGCTATGTGCAAATATCACACCACCCTCCATATTCCACGAGGGCCATGGCTTTTGGTGTCTGCAGCGGGTGGAGGGGTTGCCCTCGAACCAATGCCCCTCGTTTTCCAAGGGAGGACTGTCCTGACTACAGGACACGTGCCAGGCACGGCGGCGGGGGGACTAAGACAAGCATAATGGCCCCAGAGAAGAAGGGAAAGCACGTGAATTAAATTCCACCAGAGAATGAACCCCTGAGAAGCCGATCGTTAGTCACTGTACTGATATCCTTAACACCTAGCTGGTGCCTGGGGTGTTACTGAACGTAAGCAGTTGATGGCATACTTATTGAATGAATGAATCAATTCTAGGTAGATGGATAATGAGAAAAGATTATAACATGTGGACAGTCTCATGGGTGGGAACGTGGGCTGGGGGAACCTTATGTTGTTCTCATCGGTACTGCACTTCCCCACAGGCTTTAGTCATATTTGACAGCCCTTCCTGGGGCTGATGTAGAACCCTACTCTCCGGAAGTCAGTGGGCTTTAGAGTAAAGTGAAGACTGGTTATACCGTGGAATGAAGGCCAGAGGGCCCCACCTCCCATTTCGCAGTGTCTGAGAAGCTATCTTCTTTCCATGTTATTTGACTTTGTCACAAAGACTACATATATAATCTTAATGTCACATAATGTTACATAATCTTAATGTTATAATGAGTTCATCATATTAATCAGTAGCTTAAAAAAATAAGAAAACTGACCTTCCACAGCATCAGCGCTCCCATCAGAAAAGGATGGAATACGGTCAGAAAGCAGTAGACAGAGGCAAGATCAAAGCTGAGGGACCAACATAAAGAAAAAATTTTAGAATTCACACAGTAAATTTAAGAGAATGTCTACTAAAAAGGATATTTAAATGAATTTCCTGAAATCTATACTCACTAAAACACAAAGCATACAGTGTATCAAGGAATAATTATGAAGCCACTAAAATGAACGAAGTAGGCCCTGGCCGGTGTGGCTCAAGTTGGTTGGAGCATTGTCCCATAAACCAAAAGGTTGCAGGTTCGATTCCAGGTCAGGGTGGATGTCTGGATGTTACGGGGCATGTACAAGAGGAAACCAGTCGATGTTCCTCTCCCTCTTCCTCCCTTCCCCTAAGAATGTCCTCGGGTGAGGATAAAAAAAAATAATTAAAAAAAATAAAATGAATGAGGCAGACCTATAGGTGCCACTACATACCAATCTCCAAAATATATCCTTCAGTACAAAAAACAAGTACAAAAATCCCAATTGTATTACTTTTTGGATATATATATACACACACACATATATAAACTGTTTTTATTTAAAATTACCTATTCACAGAAGCTATATTTCCAGTTCCAAAAAATGCTGTCACTAAGAAGAAGACCTAAAGGGAGTTAAGGAAATGTCAAAACAAGGCAACATTTATATAAACTTTTTTTCATTTAGAAAAGATATGCCTATTCTACTATAAGGGTAATTTGCTTTCTGACTTGTACAGTTGATCATAAACGGCTGTAAAAGAATGTTCCACGTATCTTCTTAGAAATGCACTTGGAGAGAACCAGGCTGAGGAAGCAATGTACTAAGAACAATGAGGTCTGGGAAGTCCTCCTCACTTATCACCAGTAACCTCAGGACAGTTACCATTCCCCTCTTCTCTGACATAATTATGTATTTGCAGCTGGCCGTTAATGATTTTTCAAATGGAGAACGTAGGCCTAGTGTCTGTGGTAGACATTTTCCGCTGAGATACTGTTTCAGTTTGTATATGCTTGCTGTGTGCTCACCAAAGAAGTAAGGTATCATGTTGTAAAATAATTCAACAGAGAGACAAGAAAACGTTAACTATCTTTTTGAGACTTCTTAAATTTACATTTGTATTAGTATAGAAATAAAAAGTAGGTATTAATCCTATTGGTATCTAAGAACTCACTGCTAGTAAAGTACTTAAAATGGTGCCTGGCCCATGAAACGGCCTGATAAATGTTAGCTAGTTTACTGTTACAGACCTGTACACAAGAGTGGCATAAAACACTAAAGAAGAAGTATGAATCACGACAACTTTCATTGAAAATGTGGTAATGAGTTGGTGACTTGAGCCTGAAATGTACCCACGGATTCATCCATTCGACCAATCAACTACCCAACCAGCCCCTATTGGCTGGTGTTTATGAGAGTCAGAGCTTGGCACTAAGCGCATGAATCGTCTCCACAGCTCAGATGGTGACTTAGATTATGGCGACAGGTAGAAGTATGTGAGGGGCACTGTAAGATGAACAGTGGGGAAATAAATGACAGAGTCAAGAAATTGTAAATGGCTGTGATAAAAGCATATGGTTCACTGAAGAATATTCAGTGAAAGATGAAGCAGGACATATAGATTGGTGGCACATATTAAAAGCCTTGAACTTTAATGTGGAGACAATGAAGAGCTAACAAACATTTTAGGTGAATGATATAGAAATAATACCATTGACAGTGTTATTTGGATCAGAGACAGATAATTACGAGGCAGGAGGTCCAGTTAGGAAGCTACTGCAGTGGCCCCGGTAGGGACAGTGAAATCTGAATTGGTACAGTCGGAGTGGAAATGGGGAAGGAGGAGGGCCAGTGGGACTTCAGAACTGGACAAGGAGCCATTTAAGATGACAATGAGTTGAATGGCTTGGGTGGCTGGGAGCACGGCAATGTCTGTAGCAGTGAGGCCTCCCAGGGAGCACCTTTGCAAAGGCGGGGAAGTTATTAGTCAGTCTGGGACACGGGTCTGGTGATGCCTAGCAGAATGCTGGATATATGGCTCTTGAGGTCAGGAGAGAGGTCAAGGCTGGAAAAGTAATAGATCCCAGAGTTATGTTCACAGGAGTGGTGGTCACAGCTATAGGAGAGGATGGCGCCATCCAGGTACAGTAGGAGGAGAGGGCTGACGATAGAGCTTGGAGGAAAACATGGTTCAGGATCAGACAAAGGAGGAGTAAGTTTAAGTGAAGAATAACGGTGATACAAAAAGCCAAGGAGAGAACCCGGGTCATGTCCTGAAAGCCAAGGGAAAGGAAAGAGAGAACTCAATGGAGCTGAATGTTACAGAGTGGTTAAGTGAAACTGAACAGATTAGACTGTGTGCAAT
>PVJD01018735.1:0-13555 GCA_004026545.1 Mormoops blainvillei | reverse complement strand
AGACTTGGCTAACTTGAATAATTTCAGCTAGCTCTGGGATAGCGGGATTGGCTGTCCCTAGTTTTCTGGTGCCTGGCCCGGGGATGATCAGGTAGAGGATTAGTGACCCTGAGTGTGAGTCCTGCCGGAGCCCGGTATGTAAAGGAGGTGGTGGCATGTGGGCTCTGGCTTGGCTGCCGTGCATATGCACACTTATATGCATGCATAAGGCAAGCTTGTAGGCCGAGCCCTTTACTGCCTCTAGGAATTGCCCAGCCCTGGGAGGGGCAGTACTTTCACGGTCAGCAAGGCTCTAAGATGTCAAAGCATCAGAACATACGGTTAACACAAGTGTCAACAATCATAGCCACAGTCAAGGACGGTATTAGTTTGAGAGGGCTGTTGTAGCAATACCACAGACTGAGTGACTTAAACAACAGAAATTTATTTTCTCACAGTTCTGGAGGCTAGAAGTCCAAGATCAAGGGGTCAGCAGGGTTGATTTCATTTTGAGGCCTCCCTCCTTGACTTGCAGGTGGTAGCCTTCTCCCTGTGTTCTTACATGGTCTTTTCTCTGTGCGTGCACATCCCTGGTATCTCTTTATATGTCCAAATTTCCTCTTTTTATAAGGATATCAGTCAGATTGGATTAGGGCCCACCCTCATACCTCATTTTAAGTCGATCACCTCTTTAAAGGCCCTATCACCAAATTCTGTCACATTCTAAGGTAGGGGGTTCGGGCTTCAATAGACAAATTTTGGAGGCCCAATAATTCAGGACATAACAGGGACATTGCTCACGTAGCTTTGTGGGATGGGTGGAGTCGAAGAACATCAGAGAACTGTCATTGAAGAGACACCTGAGAAGAAGAACCTGGGCTTTGTAGAGGGCAGGGAGACACAGGTGAGGACTATGAGCCAGTGAAGTTTGGATAGTATGTGAATATGACTTCATTTATATCTATGAGCTTTGGGAGCCTTAACAAATAGGGAATACAGAGATATTTTCACCTGTGAAAGATTATCAATGAATCCATATTGAATTAGAATTCCATCAATGCTGAAAGCCAATGCCCACAAGCCTGGGACGTTGTGGATGGTGGTGGGTCAAGTCCTCTTAAAAAGCACAACAATCATATTTACTTGTATTAACAGTTAACTACCTGACAATATAGAGCCTGGGTCCTCTCTTTGACCGCAAAAGTTTACTCAAATCTTGCAGGGAAAAACAGAGTCAACACACTGAGTGAAAGAGCGTGCACAATTTTGTCTAGTTTTAAAAATTCCCTGGATAACATGCTGGTCGTTCATTCCCTTCTCCCATCTCCTTCTCAGGAGAGTCTGGTACAGACTATCTCGCTCCCTTCTCCAAAGCGTGTGTGTGTGCGCACTGTGCATGCATGTGCATTGTGTATGCACACATGTATATGTGGGTGTACACACACATACCTTTTCTCTTCATACCCTCAACTCAACACCCACTCTTCTAGCCAGCGAGGTTTCTCTCCTCACTAACTACTATGAAGGACTCTGCAAAAATCTCTGTCCTTGACTTGGAGAGGTGGTTGGAAGCAGCTGGAAGCTGCAAGCTGCTTGTCTCTGGATTCTCCTCCACACCCTCTCCTTCTCACAGATATATACAAGCATTACTACTTGTAGACCCTCCCCACCTTAAACAAAACAAAGCAAACAAAAGAGAAAGAAAAAGAACACCCTCAGGCCAGGAATTCTGTCCTGGGCTCTCCAGGAGGCAGGGGTCCTGACTTGTCAATAACCATGGTGTTTCCAGCACTATCAGAATTAACCAAGCTGCAGGCCTGATGGAGGCATATTTTGACAAGGTGCTCCAAAAGGTTTTGCACCAATCAAAGTTGTTGGTTGCAGGCAAGAGACACCAATTTTAGACAGCTTAAGCAAATCGAAGCTTTCCTAGCAGGGTATAAGGAGGTGGTTCACAGAATTGACCAGAGGCAGGGGCTTCGGTGGCAGAGTGGGGAACCCTTGGAAAAGAGCTAGGAAGCAAGGGGCCTCCGAAATTGTCAAACAATTTGGCTGGGGTTCTCATTCTCTGGCACAATGCCATCCCACAGCTGGACACAACCACAAAAAATGGCCACCAGTGGACACTATTAAACTGTGCAAGTGAACACCAGCAGTTCTTATGCCTTTGCATTCTACTCTGCAGATTCAAAGTGCCAAAAGGGATGATCTGATTGATTGGTAAAATCTAGTTCCCTTGCTTGAATTCTTACTGCTAGAGGTAAAGGAAAGGGAAGTTAGTGGGCAATGTTCCACATAATCATAGGCATATTGGTGGATTTCTCCAAAGAAGGGAGATCAAATGTTGGAAATCAAAGAAATCAAAAAATGTTGGCCACAACTGTAATTGTTGCCATGGACATCTGAAAGCTACATCAATAAAAAGAACATTGAATCTAGAATTTTTTATGTTCACTACCCCTGGTTAGTGAGGTAGAGATAGCTAGACCCCCAACAAACACCTGTGTTCTCCCTTTCATGGGATAGAGTTCTCAAATGACAGTGACTTCCAGACCTTGACCGGTGTGGCTCAGTTGGCTGAGCATCGCCCTACAAGGAGAAAGGTCGCCAGTTCTATTTCCAGTCACGGCACATACCTGGGTTGCAGGCCCAGTACCTGGCTGGGGCGTGTGCAACTGATGTTTTGCACATTGATGTTTGTCTCGCTCTCTCTCTCTTTCCCGCTCTCTCTCCCTCTCCCGCTCTTCCCCTCTCTCTAAAAATAAATAAATAAAATCTAAGAAAGAAAGAAAGGAAGGAAGGAGGGAAGGAAGGAAGGTGGGAAGGAAGGAAAAAAAGAAAAAGAAAGAAAGAAAGAAAAAAGAAAGAAAGAAAGAAAGAAAGAAAGAAAGAAAGAAAGAAAGAGAGAGAGAGAAAGAAAGAGAAAGAAAGAAAGAAAGAAAGAAAGAAAGAAAGAGAAAAAGAAAGAAAGAAAGAAAGAGAAAAAGAAAGAAAGAAAGAAAGAGAAAAAGAAAAAGAAAGAAAGAAAAAGAAACTTCCAATCCAGGGACTATATTTCCCAGCATACTGCAGTGAAGAGCACCCAAGAGGCCTTGCGGAGTGTGTAAGTAATACATGCTACTTTCAGGCTTAGCTTATAAAAATTCTCCATTTAGTGATCCTCCAGGTTATTTCCCTCTCTGGCTGTCTAGAATGAAGATGATGTCCAAAGTGAACACTGGAAGCTATTGTGTTAAAGATGACAGAGCCTCTGACAACTTGGTCCCTAAATGACTATAAGGTGGAGGGTCTCTTTGCTAACCTGTTCACCTGACCAATGGTTTTATATGTGCAAGAGATAATTTTCATTTGGGCTTTGGTCCTTACACATTGAGGCCCATTTTTAAATAATACACTTAGCTTGTTTGTTTATGCTACGTGAGGCACAGTGGAATCAACACAAGCTTTGGAATGACACAGACTTGAATTCAAATACATGCTCCACTACCTATGTCCTGGGAGCCCTTTCTTAGTCTCTGTTTTATAAAATGAGGTTAATAGTGTCTATCACAAAGAGTAGATATAAGGCTTAAATGAAATGATGACTGTGAAACGCCTGGTAGGAAGATTGGAACACTGAATAGGTGGTAGACTGTGAGCAGAGTGCCATGGATATGGTGGGAATGGGTGTCTAAACTGGAAATTAGGAGACTGGAGTTCTCATTCCAGGGCTGCTGCTTCCTGAATAATCTTGGGGGAAATCTTCTCCCCTCTCTGAAACTTGCTTTGCTTACCTACAAAGCAATGGAGTCTGATGACACCTAGGGTCCCCTCGCTGTTCCCTGTGAAAACTCTTGGCCCCGTAACAGCACCAAGCTGAATAGAACCAGGCAGACTGCGATCTCTGTCTCTGTTCCAAACAGAGAAGCTTCTCTTTGGTTTGTGGGACATGTAGGGTTTCCGGAAAAGAATTGGAAGAAAAAGTAGCACTGCCCCTGTAAAAAAAATTAAAATCAGGTTTCTCCAAGGTCTTCAGAATCTTTCTCCATTGTAATACTCTAGGATTCTGTGAGGGTCTGAGCAATGATGGCTTAGTCCATCAACTCATCTTGAAAGAGACATTGACCTTCCTCCCCCACCTGACCAGTGTGCAAGAAACCAAGGGTGACCTGCAATTTCCAAGAGTGGCCAGGCATGAAGTACTCAGGTGGGGCAGAATCATGACTATGAATACGAACTGAAAATGCAACCAATAGGTACAGCCCCTGGCCCTGGGACGTGAGGGAAGGGCGAGGGCACATTGTTCCTGGTGGAAAATGCTTAAGTCAGGTACATGACTGGGCATGTCCTTTCTGACCAGTAAGCTGAGGATAAGAAGGCAGTCAGGCTTACAGGCTCACAGAGCTGCCGCCAGGGCAAAAGCATCTGGTTCCTGGTCGGGGCCTCAGCATTCCAACATGGCTTTCGTTTCCAATATACGATAAGAAGAATGGCCTTATAACACGCGAATGTCACAGGAAGGGAGGTTGGCCAAAGGCTACATATTTTGCTGGCGTTATGACTTTTCATTTACCCAGTGCACGAATATTTATTATGTTCAACACGCTGGGCTCTGTTTTAGGTGCCGGGTGTATATTCTGCATCACAGTCTGAAAAGACAACATAAATTAATAAGCCAGTACTTACATGTCAGGTGGCAAGAAAGGAAACAAAACTAAAAGGGGGTGCTATTTTAGAGAGATTCTTTCCGGAAGGTTTAATGAAAGTTTGACATTCGAGCAGAGACGGGAGCGAAGTGGGGGAGAGAGCCTTTGGTTCTCTGGGGTAGAGTGGTCCAGACAGAAGGAGGAGTAATCGAGGGGGCCCAGAAGACAGGGCAGCCCGGGGGTAGAGTGGCTGGAGTGGTGTGAATGAGGAGAAGGGCGGCAGGAGCTGAGACTTGGGACGTAGCAAGGCATCACATCATTTAGACCTTTACAGTCCACTGTGAGCAGTTTGGGATTGCTTCTGAAACCACTGAAGGACTGCGAGCAGAGGACTGATTTAATGTTAAAAAGGGTGCCCTGGTTGCTATGCTAACAGTATAGATGCAAAGGTAGTATGAGAGTGATCAGTTAGAATGTAATCATTTAGGCAAGAGATGATGGTGGGTCAAACTATGGGAGTAGCAGTGGAGGGGGCAGGCGGCTGGATCCTGGATATATGGTCATGATGGAGCCCACCAGCTCAACTGAAGGACCAGGACATCAACAAAACCTTTGTTTTTACTGCATGATCTTCCCCTATCATATCCCTTTTCTCCATTTAGCAGAGGGAATTTCCTCTTGAGCAAAGAGACAGGAAAGAAAGCAAGGCAAAGAGATAGAAAACAAGATTGCAGAGGAATGGGAAAACAAAAAGAAGATATAAAGGCAGCAGAAAAATAAAAAATAGAAGAGGCAAGAAATAAACATCAACAAGAGGAAAAAAGCAAGAAAGAGGAAGATAAATGTTACCACTTTTACAGCTTTTTCATCTCTTTCATTTTCTGTTGACAACATAAAAGTAAAAGCGAGTTTGATTTCCCCTATAGGAAAAAAACCCTCTTGGAAAATACTAAAACTTTTTTCTTCTCAATGGATATGTACACAATGCCAGGTTGAAGGAGGAAAAATAAATTTTCTGTCAAGAAAAATGAAAAGCAGTGCTGGAGGGTGAGCTGCCTGTTTTGAGATCTAAATTGAATGAATCGTTGCTCCTGATAAAGCCCAGTCTCCCAACACAGTAATAGATGTTGGCCTAAAATGTTATGTTCCCTGACATCTTCCAGAAGAGAAAAATCTCATTTCCAAAGAGAGAGGAATTCACCATCTCTCCTAGGTTCCTTTCAACAACCGCAGAGCTGGTTTTATGAAGTGGTGTTTCATGAAGTCACAGGACCCTTGGGGGTAACCAGAAACTATTGTTTCCACAAGGGGAAACAAAGCAACCGGAAGTCACAACTTCCACTGCAGAATATAATCAACCCCTTGCAAGTGTGCATGAGAACATTCCCTGGCCATTGCAGCTTTTTGATACTTTCAGTGAAGGAAATGTTGGTCATTAATCCTGAAGTCTTGCTGAAAGATTACAGAGTCTTTTCCGTGGTGGAGAATTATAATGTGTTCAAGTGTTTAACATAATCTTAAAATGCAATAAGAACCTTCCCCTGATTTTATCTTCAGCCTTTAGCTGTCAACACAGATGCATTAAGTTGGTAAACGGCAAAGGGAAAAAAATTAAGAAGTGGTTGAGCAGAGACCAAAGATACTTTCGTTTCCCTTAAAGCTTAGCTTAATCAACAGTTTCAAAGAATCAAACAGAAGTCTGTATGAAATTTTGCCAGAAATAGTTAAGCCGAAAAAGAAATATTTTCCCTTTAGGACCTGCAAAGTTCCAACGGAAACATTTTGTGTAACAGATCCACTTCTCTACCGTGATCATGGGAACTATTTCTAAAACTTGCTTCAATAACTGAAAACAGCAACAGCAACAAAAAATCCAGCATTGTCAAACTTCAATTTCTCTCAGAATGTTTTCCTCTCCCACCTCCCCTCTCTCTCCTTGTTCCTAATTTTCTCCATACTCTTCCCCTCTCCTGTCCCACCAAATCCTGAAGTATCAGAAACATTTTAACATTGAGTCATAAAAGCTAATTGCTACAACACATGGTTTCAGGCCGCTTTTACCGTCCACCAAATCACAGTCTTAACAACAGTTCTTTTCCAGCCTGAAATTTTGCATTGTTTTTTTTGCCATCCCCTTCTCAGAAGGAGAGGGTGCTAAAGGCTCATGGCCTACTGGGAAAGCCTTCTACCTGGGCTGAAGAGTGGGCTTTTGGAAGACTAATAGCCCCCATCAAGTCCTGAAAGTAAACAATAAACAGAGAGTAGGAACTCCACCATCCCAAATTCCAACCAAGTTCTCAAGTTCTTCTTCTTCCCCTTTTCCTCCTCTCTCTCTCTCTCTCTCTCTCTCTCTCTCTCTCTCTCTCTCTCTCACACACACACACACACACACACACACACACACACACACACATTTTCTCCTGGGAAAAAAGCCTTTGTGCTTTATTAGTAACTTTGACTTTGGAAACTAAGCAACTATCATTTTGGCAGGGATACCCTTAGAAGCTGAAAGTCAATATGCAGCTGGCTGCCTCTTACAAATGAAGTGTGCCAGTAACTTCTTATTTTTATCTCCTTCTGGAGCAGAATCCACGGAATAAATTAATTAGATGTAACAACAAAGCCCAGTAGCCGTGGACTTTGAATCATCACTTCCCAGGTAGCCCGTTCTTATACTTCAGAAGCCAATTGGTGACAGCCAGACAAGAAAAAGAAGCCATGGGAAACCCATAAATCATTGAGCAATGATGTCAGAAGAAAGGGCTTCTGGGTGAAATGTTAGCACTGGAAGAATAGAGCCATTTATACTCTCCTTAGTTCTCCTACAAATTAAATGATATTTAATAACATTAATTCATATAATGTATAATACTGGACTCCCATAGGTTTTGCAATCTTTAAAAATAATAGCTTTCCTGCCTTGGCTGGCATGGCTCAGTGGATTGAGCACCGGCCTGTGAACCAAAGGGTCCCGGGTTCAATTCCCTATCAGGGCATGCGCCCTGGGTTGCGGACCAGGTCCCCAGTGTGCGGGGTGTGAGAGGCAACCACAGATTGATATATCTCTCCTCTTTCTCCACCCCTTTCTCTCTGCCTTCAAATAAATAAGTAAAATCTTAAAAAAAAAACAAAAAACCCTTCCTCATCCTGCTCCTTAACTGCCTGAACTATTTTTCTTCCTGGAGGCGTCCCTCAAGGCTAGGAAAATGTAAGGAGCTCCCAGAAAAGTGGAAATCTCAAATGACAAAACCTTGGCACTATTGAAAAGCAAAATTTTACTTCAAGGGACACTTCTCTGAGATTATTTTAATAGGATTATCATTTAAATGTGATATCTTTGCAATTTACAAATAACAAAAGCTTGCTCCAAAGTGAGGACAAATCTCTTCATTTAAAAAAAAAACAGCTTACTGTTGGGAGCAATCACTAAATATTATGTGATTTTCTTGTTAGTAAGTATAACAATATTGGAAAAAATGCAGTTTCCATGTTTTTAGCAGTATTATTTCTTATTCACTCAGATTTCAAATATTTATTGATCATGTGCTTATTTAAAATGTTTGCAAAAGCTAATATATCCAATTAATAATCTAAATTTCTCCAGCAAAAAATATAAAAATATATTTACAAATAAATTTTATTTATATATACTATATAAAATATAATTGCATTGCATGTATATGATATATATATATATATATATCATATATATATATATGCAAAACCCAATGAAAGCCTAGACTAGCTACTCCTTTTAAACCACAGAGATAGTGGGGGAAAATATAAATGTTTCTACCAATTCAAGTATTTCCATGGCATCTTTGGCAGATACTGCTCATTAGCTAACTCAGCCCTCATTGTACCTCTTTTCCTCATTCCCTACCTGTCACTAGACACCGGCTTTCCCAGCTTCCATTGCTGTGGGAGAAGCAACAGGTCAAGTTTGGGCCAAGAAGGCATAATGAAAAATCTGCTGAGGAGATCACAGAAAAGCTGTTGCTTTTGCCAAAGGGACAGATGGCACTGCCACCATCTCTTCTTTCCGACTTGCATAGAGATGTGATGCCTCAAAGGACTGTAGCCATCTTGTCCCCATAGAATGATTGACATCAGTGTGGATGGCAATACGCAGAGCATGAAGAAGGAAAGATCCTGAGTCCTAGATATTGCACAACCATTCCATCAACTGTTTCCTTTCAAATTTCCCTGGAAGACAAATCAACCTTATTTATTTATGCTGCTTTCATCTTCATGGCTGACTTTTTTGTTATTGTGTTACTTGTACTCCTAAACATTTCCTTACTGATATAAAATCTATAAACCTAGACAAATGCTGAAACATAATATAAAGTTGAGAGTTTCAATACAAGTAATAGCAAGATGGGAAGTAAGAGATTAAGAGAAAAGGAAAAGTACTCAAACATTGTCTAACTTGCTTGGTATGACAAGAACCCAAAAAAGCCCGAGGGAACCTCACAGCAGTTTGATTGGATCTTTTGAGAGTAAAATAAGATTGGAAAAAAAGAGTCTTCAAAATATTGCTCCTTGTCAAGGGGAACAATTTGATAAATTAGCCAAGTAGTTTAAAAGCCAAGCCAGCAATCAACCTTATCAGCCCACTATTCACAAAATAGCTTTAGAGGAAAACAGGGGTAAAAGGGAAGAGAAAGCAGAAAAGAAGAAAGAAAGAGACGAAAAAAAGGAAAGGCCGTCTCTGGCCCATTACAGGCTCTGAAACAGAAACCTGCTACAAAATAGATGCTGGTGCTTCACCTGTATCCTCTTGGATTCCTTCCCCATTTTTGAACACACCCTTTTTTTTTTTTAAGATTTTATTTATTTATATTTAGAGAGAGGGGAAGGGAGGGAGAAAAAGAGGGAGGGAAACATAGTTGTGAGAGAGATACATTGATTAGTTACCTCTCGCACACCCCTAACTGGGGACCTGGTTTGCAACCCAGGCGTGTGCCCTGGCTGGGAATTGAACCGGGGATCCTTTGGTTCACAGGCCAGCACTCAATCCACTGAGCCACACCAGCCAGGGTCATGGTCCATTATTTTATGTACACACATTCCCAGGGTGCTTTCACTCACCACAGTTGGAACCTGGGTCTCTTTGTTGGAGGACTGACCTCAGTACCAGAGCCCCCTTGTTCAGAGAACCATGAGAGCCTAGGAACCCGTGCACTCCTGAGACCACTTTTAACCACGGACCGATGGGCACAAGAGTACAAATACTTCATTCAGCTCCCTTATCTCTGAGATAATTACCTTCTGCAGAGTTCCTCTGCAGGTTTAAAGCAATCCATGCTGACACTGTACCTCCCCCTCCTCCTGACCTTCTTTCCCCATCACACTTCCCCACTGCTCATTGTTCCTTCCCAGGGATTCTTCCTCAGGAAGCTCGTCAATGTTAAATCTTGCTGTCTAAGTCTGCTTCTGGTGAATCCCCCCACCCTGCCCCTGAAACTCCATTTCTCTGGACTATGTATAGAATGGCTCACCTAAAGCCAGCAGAGCATAAAAGCAAAAGAAAAAGTCAAGCAGACAGTGAATCAAAAAGAAAATGAGAATAGGTTCACCAAAAGCCAGAAATATAAACCACAATTCTATGGGCCGTCTCCTCTGGCCTAACTGTTACTAGAGCAAAGCAGCAGTATTTTCCCCAAAGGTTAAAAAAAAGAAAAAAAGAAAGAATAGAAAAAGGCATCTTGTAAAATATCAAGCTATTTGTAACACTTGAATACCCAATCCAATAATAATGTCACTAATAATAAGCAAATGCTTATAGTTAGTTAGGGGGGTCAACTAAGAAGAAGGCAGGACGATGACTACAGTGCAGCTGGATGGTGTTCCCAAGCCTGGCGCTGGCTTTCTTCCTTTTACGGAACCTGGAGAGGAAACACAGAGCTCTCTTCATTCATTCAGGAATTTTCCCATCCCAGCTGGGTGACCAGCTGCAAGGTTGAATTAAACAGCAGTTTCTTATCTTGTTAAGGAGCTAGTCTCCAGTGACCTGAAGCTCCATCTTTATCACAATGAGAAGCCCAGACCGCGGCTCAGAGGGCCTGGTGATTCATACGTTTTAATGACGGACCCCACTTGCTACACAATAGCTACTTTTGGCCGGAAAATACCAGGTCGGGCATCGTGGAGCCAACTCTGTTGTCTCAGACAACCAAAGGAGCAGTCTCTGAGGCTCTGGGGAGGCTGCGTTTGAGGGGAAGGCTAGAACTTTTCTTTTCTTTTTCATTTTTGATTAAATAAACAATCGGAGAACCAACAGTCCAAGAGAAAGAAAACCATTATGCGCAACGTGAATAGGGATGTGCTTACCAGGCTCATTCTTAATTCACTACTCTCCAAATATACTTATATTTTGCCTCCATGACAAAAATGAACAAGTCCTAAAAAATTTTAACCCCAAAGTGAACAATAACACCTTTTGCGACTCAAAATGCTAATTGACAAAGTGGGTTTTCTGAATTCAACAGTCATTCCCAAATTCAATGCTATTCCCATGACTGAAATAGAAACCACACTTAGGACTTAAAAAAAAAAAAAAAGACAAGTGGAAAGATTCAACAGAATAGAAATGAACTTTGGACCTTTGCGTAAGGCTTTATCAAGTGTACTTTAATGATGACAGTTTGTGATTGGTCCACAAGATAAATTAATTTTAAAATAGACCATATTGAGGAGATTAGACAAGTTGAGTAAGGTTGAAAGTTTGCTTTTAATGGCTATAATAGTTCACTTTACTTTTTATATTTTATTTTTTATCGAAGCATAAATTACAGCCAGTGAAAGAATGGGTCTTTAGTTTGCTGTTGGATGAGTTTTGACAAATGTATACATTTGTGTAACCAGCATCAACATTATGATCGGAACATTTTCCAGTAGAGCTCAAGCGTAAACCAGCCTTGAAATTTGAATTACTTCTGGACACTTCGCTTAAGTGAGTCTTGAAATTATCTGTGTTGTCTGAGGTGCTCTGGTCTCAAACCTAACAATGTCTGTGACCTAATGTAGAAACCAATACAGAAACCAAGGTCGCATTCCATCCCCAGAGCTGGTCCTGGGCCAATCTGTAAAGTCAGTTAAGTTAGCTTCATAGTTTCAAGGGTCATCCGAGCATCCCTCACCTTCCTGCGGGTTTTCCATCGGAATCCTCTTCCTTTCCCTGTCCTATTATCCCCTCCAGTTCTGCTCTCGAAATCTAACTCTGTTTCTCCCTCTCCTATCTCATATTTAAAGCAAAGTATTTTACAAAGTGCACCCTCTCAAGCCTTCTCTCGGTTGAGAAAAAAGGGAATTTTGATTCACGCCAAAGTATTGGAGTGGATGTATCTCTGTGTACCTGCAGTAGAGCTGTAACACAGTCCAGGGATCCTGATAACGGGGCGGTTGCTGACACGGTCCATAGCAAATCAGTGGGCAGTGCTGTTCCTGAAGCCCCTCATAACAAATTGTGAAAGTGGCTGCCATTTCCACCTCCACAGTTAATGTGTCCATCACTCCCCCTCCCCTAGTTTTTATTTTGGGCATACTCTAGGGCAGCATCTGGAATAAGGCCATGGCCTCTTCATTCTATTGAGATCTGGGAACTATAAATAACAAAGGAAGAGAGCAACTGAAAGGCATCCCATCATTAAATATTCAGGAGCTGGGACATATCTGAGTGTCACCTCGTAAAGTCTCTGCTCCTCGGAAGTCCTCAGGGTCAGAACTGGGTGTGCTGGAGGGGTGAGATAAACATGGACGACTGTGCCTCTCACCCCTTCAATCTGAACTCACCCACCCCTCCCGGAAGGCCCTAATGCATTAATAGGATAGCTGTGAATTTTAACTGCCCAACCCTCCAAAATGTCCTTTATTCTCACATTTTGACCTCTACGACCAACCCCCGCTTTTCTTCTTTTTTCTTTGCTTAGAAAGTCTAATTCCTTGGTCAACCAGATTGCTAAAATTTTACCTTCTAGGAATGCACTCTTATTTTATAAAAATATATAAAATTGGACATATACTTCACACCTTTGCAGCCTACCTACCCCCTAGGGGTATGGGCTACCCAGTGAAGAGTCTATATCTTGGGAAATATAGGACCTGGTTATATCCATTTCTGTAGACTGGTCCTCCTGTTTTAACTACACTCTTCTCAATCCTATCCACCAGTTTTGGTTATATTTCCAAATCCCATGAAGAAAAGCCTCAAGGGCTTTTCCATATCAACTACATACCCAAAAGACATCAGATTTCAGCATGTCTTCTTTGGCATCTAACATGACTACCTTAGAGAAGAAATCCTTTCTTTCCGTCTTGTGTGCTTTGCATAGGCCATGTGACTAAGACCACCTGTGTGATTGGTTAGGAAACTTTCTTTACAGTTGGCTGAAGTCGCTCTTGCTTCATCTCCAGCCTGATTTCTATTCTGACTGAGCCCCCCCCCAATTTGCTATAGTTGCACAGAGTGAGCAGCCAGTGGGGGCTGTGGTTTATCACACCCTTGCAGTAAAAGCAGCAGAGCCAACTACAGGATGCAGCAGAATCTGTCTGATAATAGAAACCCCAGATCAGAGCAGATGAATGTTATATTTGGAGGAACTATCATCACATGACCAAAGTTCCTGCACTGAGGGGAGAACATACGGATATTCACATACCTGAGGAGTCATGGTGCTTCCAAATGGATAAAGCAGCACTTTGTTATTTCTTGACCTTTATAGTCCTAAAGCCATAGAAAAACTCAGGTAATCAAAAGTCAGTGAGGCACATTAGCAAGGAAACAAGCTTTTCCTGTACTCTGAGCAAAGAGTTTCCTCTCTCTACACATTTTACAACCATGGGACGAGACGAGAATAGTGTCTATTTAGTTCTCATTAATAACAACCTTTACTTTTAGCTGAAGGAAATATGGGCCCACGTCATTACAATCTCATTGTGATTTCAAC
>PVJD01018734.1:0-13563 GCA_004026545.1 Mormoops blainvillei | reverse complement strand
GAGGAGGAGGAGGAGGAGGAGAAAAAGATGTGGATACAGAGTCAATACTAAAAAATCAATGGCATTTTTATACACCAATAATGAACTGTTTGAAAGAGAAACTGATTTCTTTGCAATGAAGTTATCATTTAGAATGGAAGGGCAGATGATGTGCTTCCTAGATAATTTAAAGTTAAAGGAGCTCATCATCACCAACCCTTTATTATATGAAATGTTAAAGGGACTTATCTAAGGAAAAGAAGATGAAAACTATGAACAGTAAAATGACAACAAACTTACAACTATCAACAATTGAACCTAAAAATCAAAAACAAAAACAAACTAAGCAAACAACTAGAACAGGAATAGAATCACAGAAATGCAGATCACATGGAGGATTATCAGCCAGGAGGCAGTGGGGTGGAATGGGGGAAAAGGTACAGGGAATAAGAAGCATAAATGGTAAGTATAAAATAGACAGGGGGAGGTTAAGAATAGTATAGGAAATGGAGAAACCAAAGAACTTATATGGACATGAACTAAGAGGAGGGAGGGAATGCTGGTGGGAGGTGAAGTGCAGAGCAGAGGGGAATAAAGGGGAGAAGAAAATGGGACAACTGCAGTAGCATAATCAATAAAATATACTTAAAAAGAAAGAGAAACTAACAATCTCATTTACTATTGCAACAACAAAAAAATAAGGTACATAGGAATAAATTTAATCAAGGAAGTAAAAGAAGTGCACTCAGAAAACCATAGGACACTGGAGAAAGAAATAGAGGAAAATATAAATATGTGGAAGCATGTGCCATGTTCATGGATTAGAAATATTAACATCACTAAAATGGCTATGCTACCCAAAGCTATCTATAGAGTCAACACAATTTCTATTAAAATACCAATGGTGTATTTCACAGAGCTAGAACAAATATTCCAAAAATTTGTATGAAACCAAAAGGATACCAAATAACCTCAGCAATCTTAAGAAAGAAGAACAAAGTTGGAGGAATCACAATATCTGATATAAAAGTGTACTAGAAGGCCACTCTAATGAAAACAGTCTGGTACTGGCATAAGAATAAACACATAGGGTCAATGGAACAAAATAGAGAGCCTAGAAATAAACTCTTACCTTTATGTCAATTAATATTTGACAAAGGAAGCAAGAGCAAACAATGGAATAAAGAGAGTCACTTCAATAAATGGGGTTGGGAAACTGAACTGGTACATGCAAAAAAAAAAAAATTAAACTAGACTACCAACTTACACCATAGACCAGAATAAACTCAAAATGGATAAAAGGCTTAAATATAAGTCACAATACCATAAAAATCCTACTGGAAATCATAGGCAGTAAAATTTCAGATCTCCCACATAGCAATATTTTTGCTGATATATCTCCTAGAGGAAAGGAGACAAAGGAAAAAATAAACGAATAGGACTACATCAAATTTAAAAGCTTCTGCACAGCAAAAAACAAAACAAAACAAAAAATCATCAAATCAAAATGAAAGGGGAACCCACTGTATGGAGGAACACATTTGCCAATGATATATTAGAAAGGTTTAATCTCTAAAATATATAAAGAACTTATACTACTCAACACTAGGAAGACAGACAATCCAATTAAAAATGGGCAAAGGAGCTGAATGGACACTTCTCCAAGGAGGATATACAGATGTCCCATAGACATGAAAAAATGCTGAACTTCACTAGCTATCAGAGTTAAAATCACAATGAGCTATCATCTCACACCTGCCAGAATGGTTATTATTAAAGCAACAAACAAGTGCTGATGAGAATGCGGAGAAAAGCAAATCCTTGTGTACTGTTGGCGAGAATGCAGCTTGGAACAGCCACTGTGGAAAACAGTGTGGAATCCCCCCACCAATTAAAAATGGAACTGCCTTTTGACCCAGTGATTCCACTTCTGGGAATATATCTTAAGAATCCTGAAACACCTATTCAAAAGATTATATGCACCCTATGTTCATAGCAATGTTCTTTACAATAGCTAAGATCTGGAAACAGCCTAAGTGCCCACCGGTAGATGCATGGATAAAAAAAGCAATGGTACATTTACACAATAGAATACTATGCAGCATTAAAAAGAAGGGATTCTTACCCTTTGCAACAGCATGGATGGAACTGGACACTATTATGCCAAGTGAAATGAGCCAGTCAGTAAAAGATGAATATCATATGATCTCACTAATAAGTGGAATCTAATGAACAAAATAAACTACAGAGCAAAATAGATTTAGAGGCATAGAAACATGAAACAGACTGACAGCTGTAAGAGGGAATGGGAGAGAGGGGTAATGGTTGAAAGAAGGGGAAGGGATTGTCAAAGAACAAGTCTATGTTCTTAGACAATCCCAAGTCTATGTGTGACCCATAGACTGGGACAACAGTGTGGGGATTGCCTGGGGGAGTGGAGGGTGGCTAGGTGGATGGGGAGCAAAGGTGGAAAATTTTGGATAACTGTAATAGCATAAACAAAAAAAATATTTTTTAAAAGTATAGAGATGTCTCTACTGTAATCGAGTTGATGGAAGTAAGGTTGCCTGTCTTTTGTTAGATCACTGTCACTCGTGAGTAAATTCAAAAATTTTAAGACAACCCTCCTTATTGTCAGCTCCTTTCCTCAACTTGTCAACTGAAGAACATGGCCATGGATCCACTGGAGTGGGATAAATATCAATGACAGAGATTACTATGAGTGGATAGAAACCAGACAACCAATGACCAAGAGCCCACTGATTGAGAAAACCAGAAGAAAACCCCAGAGTTCATCTGAAACAGCCAGGGAAACTGAGGCCCAGAGAGTCAAATCTACTTGTCAATGTCATGCACAGTAAAGTGAGTGGCAGAAGCAAGATTCAAATCCAGATCCATTCCTTCATTCCACATTATCATATACAGCATCATTCACAAACATTCCAACATTTTGCAAAACTGTTTCTTTCTTCAGTGGGCAATATTTTTCATAGGTGAATAAGCTTAGGATCCTCATGAGGGGAAAAAACATGGGGCCAAACTTCCTGTGACCAGGCATGCAAAAGCTCTGTTGAAAACAAACCCAAGATTCTTGATTCCTTAGCCAGAACTTTCCCCCTTTTATTTATGTAGCATCAGAGCAGATTCTGGGAGTAGCTAAGATTTTAATCTTGGCTCTACTAGTGCGACTTTGGGCAAGTTAACCTCTATGCATCTCAGTTTCATCAGTTGCAAATTGGAGATTATAATAACTACCACCTAGATTGTCATGAGGACTAATGAGTATGTGTAAAGCACTTAGAAAATTGTGTAATAAGCGGTAAGTGCTATGGGTATAACTACAAAATACAATGCAATACAACACAGTGCAATAGAATACGATACCTATTTCCTCCTGCCTGTACCTACCCTGGCTGGACCAAACTCCTAAGATAGAATTCAACCTGTGAACCCATATAAAGCCCCATTTCTTCTCCAAAACAGAGATTGTGCCCACAGTATGCCTTTATTTTTACATCTCACCCACACTACAAATGCTGAGGCTCCTGGAAACACCTTATTATCTCTAGCTAGGAGATGAACAGTTAAAGAACCCCTAAGTCTCAGCTGAAGTATCTGAGATTGGAGAAGTTTTCATGAAGTAGTAATTCCTAGATCATTGGCTAGGAGAGTCCATCTGGGGGCAGGGCTAGAGATGAAGCTAGAGTGCCATTTTTTTCTGAATGTCCAGAATGATCCTGAAGAGACCACATGGCACAGAAGGTAAATGCTCCTATACTGCTGGGCAGGTAGAGAGATAAAAAAGGAATAAACTGAATGGGTTGCTGGAAGTGACCAGAAAGTCAGAATCAAAGCTGGGAAAAGACAAAGATCTTGAACTTGAATCATCCCAACTCAACAAAGTCAAACAGTTCTCCAGCCAGGCAGTGCACTCAGGATGGCATCTATGACAGAGTATACTTTCATGACCAAAAGCTAAGGTACTTTGGCAAGGCCTTCAGTAGTATGATTTATTTCTCACCTGGGTCCCTCCCAGGCTCAGGTAAAGACTCTGATGAAATTAAGAAAAATGTCGTTTGGGCTTGGATCTAGGATGATTATCTAAAGGGGCTGCATTTAGAAGTCACCACATATCTAAGAAAGACATCATGAGCAGATGTCTTATATCCCCCAAAATGAGGGGTAGGGTAAGGGTCAAGGGTAGAAACTGAGGATTTTTCCTGCCCTTACCTTTATCCTCACGTTCAACTTAATAAAGGACCTTAAAAAGAGGTGCTAATGTCTGTGTTCCACATGTTTGAAAATATGCAGAACTTGGAGAAGATTCAGAGAGGAACCCAAATCAGGTCAAAGAACTGGTAAATAAAACCTGTAAGGAAAGGCTGTAAAAGTGAGATAGCAAAATATACTTCATTCAACATGTGTGCCAGGCTTTGTGCAAGGCACACTTTACATTCTTTTACTTGGAGATGGAAAAACAGGAAGATGGCCTCCTAAGACCACAGGAACCATCTGTCAGGGTCTCCTAGACAAGGATTCATTGGCCATCCCTCTCAGCCCAACCTATTTTAAGTGGCAGACAAGGGCTATCTCTTGTCCATAAACTGATATTCTAGTTACAGAAAAAAGTTTATTACACAAAACAATTAGTATAAATGTCCATATTCTATAGATATTTGTCCTCAATGCATAATCTTGATAATGTTAGATCATGTGAGGAAAATGTTCATTTGGGAAACAGGTTCATGGGGTGTCAAACCGATGGCCCACGAGCCACATGTGGAACAGGATGGCTATGAATGTGGCCCAACCCAAAATCGTAAATATACTGAAAAAAAAATTTTTTTTTTTGCTCATCAGTTTTTGTTAGCATCTATGTATTTAATGTATGGCCCAAGACACCATTTTCTTCTTCCAGTTGAATTAAACACAGAGAGGCCAAAAGTTTGGTCACCCCTGATAGAGTGATCTCTTTGTTGTGCTATAATGAAGAATACAGGGAAAGGCACATTTATTGAAGGACTTCTGTGTACCAGACATTTATACCTCACAACACTATAATACGGATGCTATGCTATGGTAGTATTTCCATTTTATAGAAAAAAAAATTCAGACTCATAGAAGTTTAATAACTTGTCCAAGATTAACAAGTGAATAAAAGGCCTGCTTGATGCCAAATGGGCAGGCACTTTCTTCCCATGGCTGTAGAGGACATTGTCATGAAACACAGGGCCTCCAGATAGAAGCAAATAGACCCGTAGATGGCACAAGAAAAATAGACTACAACCCTAACAAAAGAGATTGTTGTTTGGCCAAACTTTCCAGGAAGAGACACAATCACCTTTTGTACAAGTCTTTTAAACATGGCATTTTGAACATTGCTTCTTTTGCTTCTCCTTAGAGGCAAGAGAGCAAGTAAGGAAACCTTTTAATGTCTCCTATACCCAATGAATTTCTAACTGTATGAGTATCTTTCCCAAGACACTGTGGCCCAGATGTTTAAAGAGCCTTCTCCTTTACAGCCTACAGTGATAACACATGCAAATAAGTTCTGTCAGCATCGAATTGCAAGGGCAATGAGTCCCTTGTGCCTCATTGAAGGACATAAATGGGTAATTGGAGCCATGGTTAGTGGGCTGAGGTCACACTTTTCTGCTGGTAGAGATGCAGACATAAATAAGCCATCTCATTTAAGACTTTTACATCCAGAGAGTGACTAAAGTGGACAAGAACACTCTGTTCCAAGAAGCAGAAAGCAAAAGAAACACAGACTTCTTTGTTCCTGGTCCTTTGGCCTGTGAATCTACTCCCAGTACATCTCAAGAACTCAAGTTTTAATCCCAAAGAAAACCTGATGTTTGGGTGCAAGGCAGATGTGATCTTTGGGGGTCCCAAACTTAACTTTTTGTGGTGAGTTTGGATCAATGGCCTCCATGGATGTGAGAACAGGAGGAGAAGGAAATCTAGTATTGGCCAAGCCTGATTCTCTCCCAGTGAAGTCAGGACATGAAGGTAACATACAGGTGCAACTCCACTGGAGTTCTGTGAGCCCCAGGTCCAGGAATCATATCCTAAGACAAAAGTTGGGACCTTTCCCTGGAGATGTTAGTATGGTATTTGCCCTCTAGATCTGAAGGGGAATGCTTGAAGCAAGAACACTGAGTGTTTTATGACATTTTAGTTTAATTATAAGCAATGTCTAGGTTTTGCAGTGCATACCTGAAGCACACATTTTTCTCCTCGAACAAATCCTTGATCTACCCTTACCTCCTACCTCACAAGGACTAAGAAGTGCTTGCTTATCCTTTATTTTGAAAAATGTTTTAAGGTATGGTTCCATGGGCAAAAATTATAAAATACAAGGTCAAGAAACTTTCTGCCAAATATGCTATTAACTGAGGTTCCCTCAGACAAATCACTCCAAAATAAAGGCCTTGCCTTGTATTTAAAATAGAGTCAATACCTCTTGCCTGTCTTGATAATTTAACCAATAACAGTCAAAACCTAATTCAAGAGCAAGGTTTTACATCTTCTCCCAAACAAGTATCTAGATTCAACTTTAGGTGCTACGGTCAAGTTATTACAGAGGTTTGGTGCATTTAGGAGATTAAGACTATTCCCTGTTTTTTCAATATTAGTTAGCTAAATCCTCAAGGTAGAATGAACTGGGGGCAAATACTCTTGTGATTAAGAGTGAGATCTGGACTTCACCATGCAGCAGCTGTGTGGTCCTCTTTTGCCATGTGAGGGTCCATTTGGAAACCCAGAGTGGGTATGAAGATTTTTAAGTTAAAGATATTTGAGGCTCATCAGATATAGAAAGAAGCCTTTTTGGTCCCCTTATCTGAGTAAAAGTAGCAACTTTTGGGAGAGATAAATCTTCTCTCTGAGGGAGTTGCAATGGCCATGAAGATGTGAAGATCACTGCACCTGCATAAATAAACAACCCACATTCTCTTCTCTCTCATTTGTTCTCCTGAAAAATTACTTGTCTTTCCTTTAAAAAAAAAACTTATTTGTTCCTCCCATAGAGGTCATTTTTTCCCCTCGTTTTTCCTACTACCAGTAAATTAAGTATATAAGCCTCTAACTTTAACCATTTAGTAAACTAGCTACTTTTGTTACCTCTCTATACATAGGAATAAGCCTCTTTGTATCCTGTTAATCTATCTTTTTTAAAAGATTTTATTTATTTATTTTTAGATAGAGGAGAAGGGAAGAAGAAAAAGAGAAACATCAATGTGTGGTTGCCTCTCACACACCCCCTACTGGGAACCTGGCCTGCAACCCAGGGATGTGTCCTGACTGGGAATTGACCAGGGACCCTTTGGTTCACAGGTCGGTGCTCAATCCACTGAACCACACCAGTCAGAGCTGTTAATCTATCTTTTGTTAGTTTAATTTGCATGCCCTTAGTAATGAACCTACAAGGTAGAGGAAAAAATTTTTTTTCTCCCTTACACTACATCTGGCTCACTTATAAATTAGGATAATGACAGTAACTATCAAATTTATAGAATGGTTATGGAATTGAATTATATATATATACACATACACACATATTTGGTATGTTGTGAATGCTAAATAAAAATTCTCTCATATACATACAGTACGTATATAAAATATGCATGTCTAGATAGATGATAAATAGATAGATATGGAAAAATAGATAGATACAGCGTACAATGAATCAAATATCTGTTCTCAACATCAAAGTTACATTATAGATGAGAGAGTACTTTGGAAAAAGTTAAAAGTTTTACCGTGGAAACTTGGTGTTGCTATTATTACAGCTGTAACCATTGTGCCCATGTTCACTGCCTCCTTTGAGCAAGGCCACCAGGTATAGCTATGCAGGTTGTACCCTGATACATCCAAAGGTAACATTCACATGTAACCATCCCTGTGTACTTAAAAGCATGGCAACTGCTTTTCCAGGTAAACCTACACTTCCCTCACAGCATCCTCCTCCCAGAGTCTAAGGAACAACACCTGTTCTGTAAAGTCATTCATTCATTAATCATTAATTCAGCAACAGTGTACTGAGGACATACCATGTGCAAAGACGGAGCATACAAGATAAATGAGAATACAAGGGCTGGGGAGAGAGCCCTGTGCACCAATACATAGAATGCAATGTAATCAGTGCTAAAATAGGCACATGTACAAAGTGGTACAAAAGATTATAAGGTTACCAGCTTTGCTTCTATGGGTAAAGGGCACAGTGATGATCAACAATAGCAAAAAGTAGGAAAGTCTACTTTCCTTTAAAAATAAGTACCATGAGCACCATAAAAAAGAGTCAAGATGTCTTTGTAATGGGGTCCAGTTTTCCAGAGAAAGCCACTGGGTATCATTTGTTATGGTCAGTAGGGATCGGCTACCCAGCTGAGAACCACCACTGTGTCTCTACAGCAGGAGGAAAGTGGAAAAGAGCTCCCCCAACACCATATTTAATCTAACCCCAGCTTTCAAATATGTGAATATTAGAAGAGAAGAAAGGACAGAGATCTGTCACTTAAAATCCGTACCCAGTGTATTTCAAATATAGATTCTCATCTAACATAAAGACACATTTCTCACATAATAGACCAAACTCTGCCAGTTCTGGACAGATGACTTCTCTTTCCATCTGCATGGCCACTTTTAAAGAAGTCATAAAAAAAGGTTATTAACTCAGAGTCAGAAGACTGGAGATTTCAGGCAAACTACTGAGCCTCAACATCCTTGTCTGTAAAGTGGTCATAGTAACACCCTCTTCTTCACAAGTTTGTTCTTTGGAAACTATACACATTACTATTACATTTGGAGGAGTGAAGGTGTGATCTTAGGACAGAACAGAGGCACAGAGATCCCTTCCATTCCCAGAGCGGTCTTCTGTCTTCAGAGCTGCCTGCCCCCAACCCCCACTGAGCCTCTTGTTACAGAAAGGGGACCTTGCTCTGGAGCATTGTACTGCTGAGTTGTTGAGTTCAGCCATTCCTTGGCTCCAGTGCCTTAATTTGTAAAGAAGGAACTCTGAGGCTAATCTGAAAGGAAGTCTAATTGTTTTCGGAAAACAATAGCAAAGTCACTACAAGTCATAAGCTTCCTCCCTAGGGCCTGAAATTAAGCTTGTCTGGGTAGCTAAAAGGACTGGCAGCACTGTTTACTTAAAGACCTCTGAACAGGACCCATAAATTAAATTCTTGTTCAAGACTTTCTGGAATGAGGGGAGGTGAGTCATGGAGGTGGGAGAATGCCGAAGACTACAGAAGAGATTTCTGTTTCTTCAGGGCACCGTTGAATCCCTGAGGCTTGCCTGCCTTTTCTGGGTCTCTGGGTGAGGGTTTTATACACACACACACACACCCAGTAGGCATCTGCTTTCTGAGATGGCTCCTAATAAGTTTCTTCCCAGAGTAGAGCAGAAAACCCAAAAAGCTCTGTTCCCTGCCCTCCCCTTAAAAACCTCTAGGAAACCAAATGTTTCTCAGGCAGATTGCTCTACAAAATTTCTCTCTGGACAGAAATTTTCTCAGTGACAGCAGCAGACCAAAGTTAGAATCCAGAATCATGACTTAGAAGGTTGTCTCAGTGCCACACAGGTATCAAGGACTCACAGATAACAAGATAGTGGAGCTCGAAAAGAACTTAGAGTGAGTGGACCAGGTCAGGATACAGAGGCCAAGGACAGGGGCAGAAGACAGATTTCTCAAAGAAGGGAGGAAACCTAGGGACTTCTCTTAGGGCTTAACAGGCCAAATAATTGATAATAGATCTTCTGACCTCTGCTGGGATACTTAACTGAAAGTCCATGAAGATTAACTTGTTAAAAACTAGAGAAAAGACATGATTTTTTTAAAGTATTGATATTAGAGTTATCCCATTTTGTTTCTCCTCTTTGTTCCCCTCTACCCTGCAACCCCCCAACCAGCATTCCTCCACTTAGTTCATGTCCATGGGTCATACATCTAAGTTCTTTGGTTTCTTCCTTTCCTATGCTATTCTTAACTTCCCCCTGTCTATTTTGTACCTACCATTTATGCTTCTTGCTCCCTGTACCTTTTCCCCCCATTCTCCCTTCTCTCCCTCGTGACTGATAACCTTCCATGTGATCTCCATTTCTATGATTCTGTTCCTGTTCTGGTTGTTTGTTTAGTTTGTTTTTGGGTTTGTTTTTTTTAGGTTCAGTTCTTGATAGTTGTGAGTGCTGTCATTTTACTGTTCATAGTTGTGATCTTCTTTTTCTTAGATTAGTCCCCTTAATATTTCATTTAATAAGAGCTTGGTGAGGATGACTCCTTTAACTTTACCTTATCTGGGAAGTACTTCATCTGCTCTTCCATTCTAAATAATAGGTTGGCTGGAGAGAGTAATTTTGGATGTAGGCCCTTGCTTTTCATGACTTTGAATACTTCTTTCCAGCCCCTTCTTGCCTGTAAAGTTTCTTTTGAGAAATCAGCTGATAATCTTATGGCACTCCTTTGTGGGTAACTGTCTCCTTTTCTCTTGCTTCTTTTAAGATTCTCTCCTTATCTTTAATCTTGGGTAATGTAATGATGATGTGCCTTGGTGTGTGTTTCCTTGGGTCCAACTTCTTTGGGACTCTCTGAACTTCCTGGACTTCCCGGAAGTCTATTTCTTTTGCCAGATCGGGGAAGTTCTCCATTATTTTTTCAAATAAGTTTCCAATGTCTTGTTCTTCCTCTTCTCCTTCTGGCACCCCTATGATTTGGATGTTGGAATGTTTAAAGTTGTCCAGGAGGTTCCTAAGCCTTTCCTTATTTTTTTGAACTCTGGTCTCTTCACTGTGTTCTGGTTGAATGTTTACTTCTTCCTTCTACTCTAAATAATTTATTTGAGTCCCAGTTTCCTTCCCTTCACTGTTGGTTCCCGTGTGTTTTCCTTCACTTCACTTTGCATAGCCTTCACTTTTTCCTCAATTTTGAGACCATACTCAATCATTTCTGTGAGCATCCAGATTATCAGTATTTTGAACTCTGCATCTGATAGGTTGGCTATCTCTTTGTTGCTTAGTTCTTTTTCTGGAGTTTTGATCTCCCTTTCATTTGGGCCATATTTCTTTGTCTCAGCACTCCTATTATATTGTAAGGGATGGAGCCTTAGGTATGCACCAGGACAGGCCAACCCACATTGCTGGGTTGTGGTGCCGTATGTTGGGGTGGGGTCAGAGAGGGAACAATGCTGCTTGCTTGGTTCTCTGCTGGCTTTCGGTCACTTCCTCCACTATCCATAAACAAATTGGGCCCTTCTGGTGTTGATCCCTGGGTGGGTGGGTATGTGTACATTCTAGGACACTGGGGTCTCTCCAACAAACTCTCCTGTGAGACTGGGAGTTTCTCCTGTGCAGCAAACCCCACAGGTTTCTATAGCCAGAGGTTTTGAGGGATTTTTTTTCCCTGCACTGGAACCCTGGGTTGTGTAGTCTGTCTTGCACCCCAGTTATTCCTCCCAGTTTATCTGCACACAAACGTGGGACTGCTCGGTCTGGCAGCCGCCACCTTCCCATGATGTCCTCTCCACCCCAGCTGCCCATCTCCACCACTCCTACCAGTCTGGATGAATGTTTCTTCTTAACTCCTTGGTTGTCAGACTTCCATACAGTTTGATTTTCTGGCAGTTCTGGGTTTTTTTTTTAATTTGTTGTTGTCCTTCTTTTGGTGTGCAAGGAAGTAAAGTGTATCTACCTATGCCTCCATCTCAGCAAGAAGCCAAAAAGACATGATTTCTTGACCTCTCTATTTCCTGGAACAACTTGTCTCCAAGAACTTGAGAGGACCTTAGGTCTTAAGGATTTTTGAGAAGAGATGCAAAACTTTTGCTTTAAACATGTTTGGCCAGATCATGAACTTGATAATTTGAAGTTTAGCCAGATGATCTTAATGTTACATGGATGGACCCCTACAAGATTTATAGTGGCCTCAAAAACCCTGCATTTATACATAAAGACCATACATAGTCTTAATCTGTTTCACAAAGCACTCTTACCCTAGAAGAGATCAAAGATCACTATGCCAAGTCTAGAGAGTCAAAAAGGTTATTTTCCTACCAATTTTCTAAGTAAAACAACAAACAAATCTTACAGAAGTCAATCAACCCTTTCCCTGATCTGGAAGACTCTTATCAAACAGGTTGAAATCTACCTATAGACATGAGGTGAACTTGTCAGTTTAGTATTTACCTGTCAGGTATGGTCCTCTGAGATCAACTTGTCCTTTCCTTGGTTTTGTAACTTCTCTAAACTTACACAGCTAGCCAAGACCAGGACCCAGCTTTCATCACCCCTAGTCTAGTACTCTCTCTACTGCCTCATAAGTTTTCCAAGTATTTATTAGGTGCCTTCTAGATGGTCATGAAACTGTCCCAAGTGCTATGGTAGCTTCGGAACTACAGGACATAGCTTTGATCTCACTGAATTTGTAGATGTTATGGGGGAAATGTGTAAATAGTCTTAAAATAATGAATTATTTCCTTAAAGCCTCTCCCAACAATTGGGGAAAGGTAAGTGAATATATTCATCAGGGTTATCCATAGAAACAGACCAATAGGTGATAGATGATAGACAATAGATAGGTAGATAGGTGGTAGATAGATAGATAGATAGATAGATAGATAGATAGATAGATAATAGATAGGTAGGTATTATGAGAATTGTTTTACATAATTATGGAAACTGAGATATGCCATGATAATCCATGTGTAAGCTAGAGACCCAGGAAAGCCACTGGTATAGTTCAGTTTGGATCTGGAGGTCCAAGGACCAGTGGAGCTGATGATGTAACTCCCAGTCTAAGGCTAAAGACTGAGGACTGGTGGTGGGGAGCAAAGTGTGGGAGGGTACTAATATAAGTCTCAGAATCTGAAGGCCCAAAAACCAGGAGCTCCAATGTCTGAGGGCAGGAGAAGATGAATGCCCCAGCAAAGAGAGTGAGAATTCAAACTACCTCCATCTTTTTGTTCTATCAGAGCCCAAACAGATTGGATGACGCCGACCCAAATTTGTGAGGGAAGATCTCTTTACTCAGTCTACTGAATCAAATAAAATTTCTTCTGGAAACACCCTCACAGACACACCCATAAGTAATGTTTCAGCAGTTATCTGGGCATCTTTAGCCCAGTCAAGTTGACATAAAAAATTAATTATCACAGTGAGAATAAGAGGATTGCTGGGAAGATGTAAATCACTAGCATAACCGCTCCATCTCTGGGCAACTCCAGTAGCTCAATTAATGAGAACTAATACTCATTGAAAAAATATTGATGCCAGTCTCCAAGACCCTTCTAGTTTTAAAACCTCCTTGATGATCCTGGACTAACAAATGAAGCGTAAGTCAAAAGACTTGTCCACAAGCTTACAATCTATTATAAACTAATACGGAATTTTTTAAATAATTAGTGACAGAAGAGGAAAAAGGGCAAGTCTCCAAACTGAAAACGGTTTCATACTGAAAACTTCAAAGTGAATCAGGGCTGTGGATTTTGAGATACACTTTCACATAGAAATAATGTCATAAAGGATAGTTAGCCTCACAGGCTAGCCCCTGAAAGTTTATTTTTTCCATTTGGTCTTTTTTTTTTTTT
>PVJD01018733.1:0-13564 GCA_004026545.1 Mormoops blainvillei | reverse complement strand
CTGACACGCCCTTGCACCATGCCCTTGCCCCCCTCCCCCACCCACCTCTGCCTGCACTGGTTGCTGTCTGGGCCTGGAACACAACTGTCATCCCAGGATCTCCTATCACTGTCTTGCACAGAGGTCCCCATAGCACCCTCTTTTTTGGTTTACTCCCTTACTGCGCTGAAGCATATTCTCCACAGAAAACTGAAAGTACACACTCTGGCTGGTGTGGCTCAGTGTGTTGCACACTGGCCAGTGAACTGAAAGGTCACTGGTTCGATTCCCGGTCAGGGCACATACCTGCGTTGCAGGCCAGGTCCCCAGCAGAGGGCATGCAAAAGGTAACCAGTCAATGTTCCCTCGTTGATAGATGTTTCTCTTGTTTCGTTTCTCCCTCCTTTCCTCTCTATCTAAAAAATAAGTAAAATCTTTTAAAAAGAAAAAGAAAAAAAGAAAACTAGAAGTACAATGTTTGAGTCATGGTTGTCTGAAAACACCTTTATCCCATCCTTACACTGGGTTGGATTCCAGATTGAAGTGGTTTCTCCTGTAGATTTTGAAGGCATCACTCCATTCTCTTATGACCTCCAATATTGCTTTCGAGCAGTTCAATCCCATTCAGATTTCTGATCCTTTGTATGTGACTTTCTTTTCTCTCTGAAATCTCTTAGGATTTTCCCTTTGTCCCTGGAGTTTGTCCTTGGTCTGGGTCTTTTTTTTTTTTCTTTTCATTGGGTTGGCCAATGCCAGGATCTTTTCATCCAGATGAGGAGTCAGCCAACATTTTTTGGAAAGGACATGATAGTAAATACTTCAGGCTTTATAGGCCATATAGTCTCTGTCACCACTCTCAACTCTATCATTCCAGCAAAGCAGCCATGGAGAACCTGTAAACAAATGGGCATGGCTGTGTTCCAATAAAACTTTATTTACAAAACAGGTAGCAGGGTGAATTTGGCCCATGGACCATTATTTGTTAAACACTGATCTAGACTCTAGATACTCATGGTCTTCAGCTCAGGGATATTTTCTTGCATTACCTATTTGATAATATCCTCCTTTCTACCTTCTCTATTCTTCCTTTCTAGATCTTCTTAGTCAGGTGTTGGCCCTCTTAGATTGATTCTCTAACATTCTTTCCTTTCTTATTGTCCATATCGGTCTTTTTGTTTTACTTTATGGAATTTCTGCCCCTACCAAATCTTTCTATAATTCTATTATTTAATTTCTAAGATCTTTTTTTTCTCTGATTTCTTTTTTCAAATGATAGCCAGCTTTTGTTTTGTAGATTAAATATTTTTGTCTTTCTAAAAATATTATTATGGAGGGTTTATCTTTATGTTTTGTTCTCCTCTGGGCAATTTCTATGTTTCCTCTGAGCACCTCCTTTCCCAACCTTTCCCAACCTTTCTCCCATTTTTGTTTCTTTCATTTTGTTTCTCTGCCCTTTATGTTGGATGCTCTCCTCAAACTTCTACTGATCCTTAGTTGTTCCTTCATATTTAAAAGTAAGGTGGAGAAAAGTGAGAGGAGAATAAAAGTCACCAAAAAGTACCATATTTTGCTGTGTATAATGTGCAGTTTTTTGCCCAAATTTTTGAGGGAAAAATAAAGATGCACATTATACATGGGTAGTACCTGAAATACCTTGTATCTGTTCTTGTGTTTTGTAATTATTTGTTACATAACATTTCTTGTACCATAACATGTTCAAACATAAATGCTAAAATTCTTTTATAATACAGAAAACAAGTATCTAAATATAAATGAATACAAAATTGAATTAAAAAATTAAAACTAAAGATTATTTTCCTGAACATTTGGGTCAAAAACGTAGGTGTATATTATACATGGCAAAATATGGTAATATTTATCAAAATGTAGTCCCATTAGCTGTTATGAAACCAATGCTCACCAAGAAAGGGAGGCTTATAAACCCTAAAGAAAATATTAAAAAGCAAATACATGAAGGAACTGAAGAGCGATCAAAAGTAGCCAGATATTGGAGAACAGTTGACATTTAAAAGCAAAGGGTCATTTCTCATTCTGTTATGGCTTCTGGCTTGAGAGCAAGTATCATTCTGTACCAAGCAGAGGGTAAAAATTTTAATAGAAACCCTCAGGCTCGCTGGCTTGAATAATCAGGGTCCTGGGCAACAACAAAGTGACGGGCGGTCTGGAAAGGAGCAATTCAGACAAGGGGAAGCCCAAATTCTGCGTATAAACCCCCACCCCGTGCCTGGCTGCCTCCCGAACCCCAATGTGCTGGCGGGCTTTAAGCCACGCAGCTGAGGTTAGGATACGAAACTGAGATTGTAGCGGCCGCCCACCACAAGGGAGAAGGAGTTTTCAGTTTTAGTTCGAACTTATTTTATAAATAAATAAATAAAAGAAACACATAAAAATAGAAGTGCTATGAAGTTCTGAATATGTAGGCCAGGCGTACCAGCTTCTAAGGTTTAAGGAGGTCCTCAAACATCTGTAAGCATTTCCTGTTCAGGTTCCTCAGAGGAGAAACCACCTCTCCCATTGAGAGCGGGACCCTGGCTGTGAGCACTTGGAAGGCGGGGCCGAGAAGGTAGCTGGAGGGCCCCGTCATTCTGAATGTAGACCTGCGATGGATCCCCTAGTGAGCCTGTGTGTTACCCCCACCATCTGCAGTGCGTGATGCCCTTATGGCCTGAGCCTTTCCAGCATCAGTTTCTAAATGGAGAATTTGGGAGTGTTGGAGGGGAGACGGTTATTTATCACCTCTCTGCCAGGACTGGGGAAGGACCTGGGGCTTTAATCGAACCTAGACAGATTTTCAATCAAGCCCTTGGCTCAGCCTATGTGGCCCCCTGTTGCACACCGGCTTGCTTCTCCACAGTGCCCTCTGTGGTCACCGAAGCCCCCGCGGTCCCCTCTCCAACGAGTCAGTCACCATTCATTTATTCGTCTGCTTTCTGTCCTCTAAGAATGCACGGGAGTCTTCCATAGTCTCCCGCGTTTCCTCTGGCCTGTGCTTCGGAGCGTGGTTTTCCCTGGCAGTCATTAACAGTAAGGTGGCAGGGGCAGCAGCGCTGTCTGCAGTGGGTGAGGCTGCCGTGTTTAACGGGAAGGAAATATGATTTAGGAACGTGCTCGGCACCTAGCACTGGACAATCATGGCATCAGGTAGCCCGGGGTGGGGGACGCCGAGAGCGCTGACAAGATCGGCGTCGGTGGCCCTGGAAAAGCAGGCTGGGCAGAGAAATGTTTGAAGAGCCATCTTTGGGCGTCCAGAACTGTCCTTTATTCTGTCTGAAGAGGACAGCGGCCGGGGGTAGGGTTTTCAGCAATAAAGTGTTGATTCATAGGAAAAGAAAAAAGAAGCAGAGCCCCGCTCTCTAGCAGGTCATCAACGGATAAAAACCACAAATGTCCTAATGTCCTAGTTGGACCTGCCTTCCTTTTCCAGCATCCGTGGAGTTTATGCTAGGACCGCTCTCAGGTGACAGCTGCCTGTCTCTCCTCCTAGACAGAGCTTCTGGCTGCTTCCAGACTCCTTTTAAGGAAACAAAATAGCGTTTTCCACAGAACATGAGGGGCCACCTTGGGTTCAAGTTTCTTTCCCAATTAAACGGCTAGAGAGGGAAGCTAGGCAGTCTCCCTCCCATCTGTACCGCCGGCAGTTTCGCATGCCCAGAACACACAGGGAGCCAAACCTGCCTCACGGGTCTGTGAAGATGCAGAGATTTCCAGGGAAATGAAGCTGGCATTCGCCTGGCAGCACCGCAGACAGCGGCGCTGGTGTCGGCTGGAGTTCACTTCACTCAACTGCTGTGCTCTCTTACCCCCAGGCCCCAGCAGAGTGTCTAGCACGTGCAGTAGGAGCTCAATAAAAGTCTTGTGACTATGAAAGTGAATGGGAAGAGGTTAAGTGCCTGATAGAGTCCACCAACTAGTACTCGAGGGAACGGAAACTGGAAGCCACGGCTGCCTGCCTATGCTGAGGCTGGCGCCAGTGCTGTGTGGACAGAGCGCAGGCCAGAGGAGAAGCAGCCCCGTAATAGAACTGCTGGAAGCCCACGGGCTCCACCCACACCTGGCCAACCCCGACTGGAGCCTGCCTGGCAGGGCCTCCTTTCTGCTTCCTTGACCAGCCAACTGCGCGGAGTTTTTCTGCAACTTGAGCAGACCAACTGCAGCAAATCAATACACTTGGATCAGGAACTGCCACGTTCCATCTACAGAAAGTCTGTTTTTCAGCAGTAAAAGAAATCAATCCCTTCTGTAGTTACTTTAGCCAGCTTCCAGGATGATAAGGCAGCACCCCCTGCCCAGGTTCAGGGGCTCTGCACCCAGCAGGGAGGGCATCTCCCCAGGGGACTCAGGCGGGCTCTCTGGGGCACTTTCTAGAAGAAACAGACAACTGAACTGGAGGTCAAGGAAGGATGGATGACCCTCCAGATAGGAGCTGTGCCCACCCCAGCCACTGTGCCCACAGTTCAGTCGTGCACTTCACGTGCTGACCAACAAATCACTCCACTGGTCCACACTTCGCCATCAGAGACACCTGGCCTTCTGTCCTCACTCAGGAGTCAGAGAGAACCCCTCGCCCTCAGCAACCCCACATCCATTTTCCCTGGAAACAAGCAAAAAATATCGGCCAGCCTGTGAGCAGCTGGCAGCTCGAGGTAGATTCTGGAAGGAGGAAGAAAGGCATTGATCGACATCCTTTTCAAAAGAAAATTCTGGAAATTGGCTTCTCTTCAGCATCAAGAAAGACGGTTCTACCTTTCTTGCCTCTCTCCTTTTCATCTGCTCCCAGGAGAAAGGTCTCTCGGTTGTTACTCTCTCGCAGTAGGAAACTGTCCCTCTGCCACTCCAGGTGACTGGGTGGCGTTAATCTCACTTCGAAAAGGATTCCAGTTCCCAAGAGCAGAAGGGATCATGCCCTATAGATATAAAACAGGATTGACTGGGGGGAAACCTACAAGTAGAGAAGCAGCTGAGCAGGTGTAACACCTGGACTTCTACCATCCCAGGCTCAGGCCAAGTGTAGATGGTCCACACGCTCCACCCAAAGTTCCCATCGACGTGGTCTGTCCCTGGGATGCTCTGCACATTTAGAAGGGCAGTATGGGATTGTAGCGGACACAGCTCTTCCAAGCCCCATAACGAAAGGCTGGCTGGAGGGCCCCTGGTCAAAAGGAGCTTCGGAAATGGATGTAATTCCCACTTTATGTCCTTTTGGGAGCAGCTTCTTGTCCTGTGTGGCTGCTTCTTGACTTATTCCCTCTGCACAGACACTCTGAGGTCATGGAGTTTAGAGTCACATGCAAGACACGTGCCCTCTTTGTCGGGGACCCCTTAAAACAAGCCTGGGACTCAGGGAGATGCGGTCCTGCTTCGCCGCTCTGCTGCCATCGGCGCTCCCTGTAATGTGAGTAATAAGGGCTATGGCTGCTCCATCCAGTGCTCTTCGTGGAGCTTTTCAGCTTATCCGGAAGAGGAGTCGAGGTCCCCAGGCTCGGCATCCTGTGTAACAGGCAGGGAACAGCTTTGAGACTGCAGAACAAGCAAAGCTCCCCGGTGACTTTGTTACGGACAGGCCTTTGAAGCCCAGGGGCGGTTGATCTGTTGAGCTTACTCAGCCAGCACTCTGTGAAGTTGCCAGGAAGGGTGGCAGGGGAGGGCTGCTGAGACATCCATATTTGTCTCTCAAACCAAAGATAAAAAAGGCTGCAGGGATGCACCATTCCTTCGACTGGACACAGGGGTTCAGGCAATACCAGGTCCACAAACGAAGGGTGACGCAAAAGATGAAATGCTCTTCCCTTGCAGAATCAAAGGGTAGAGTCCCTCTCAGCTACAACTGGGGAGTGAAGTCTTCAGTGTCCTCACTCCCCAACTCCATGCTCCTTTCCTGTCCCCATCATCTCCCAGCTGCATCCCATCCCTCCTCCTCCCAGGAAATGAACTTGATAAGTCATTAAAATCTTATAATCAGCTGTGATAGCTAACTTTTGTGAAGTACTTTAGTATTTACAGGGCACTTTGTGTCCTTTCTTATTCGATATGCATAATAGCTTTTTAATGTACTCCTAGCAGGTACCAAGTACTGCACTAAATGATGGGAGTCCCTAGCAGAACAGAATTTAAATGTCACTCAAATGTCTGCTACCTGTGTGTCCCAAATTACCAAGCATTCCCAGGCCAGCCTTCCCTTCATTCTGAAAGATTAAATGGGTTGAGAATCCCTCCCTCACTTCATTAAACCTCAGGGTTTCTCTGTGTTTCTGAAAAGGCTCATGTCTCTGTCTGGTTCTCCCTCCCCACTGAACTCTCGAACAGCCTCCTTGGAGAGCTTCCTGCAGACGCTTCTCTGCAAGTCAGTGTTCCTGGCCCTGGTCCCTCAAGGTTTTCAGCATTAGCTTCCCATTAGAACAAACTCTAAGGGATTATCCACATTTTTATTTAAGCCAAATTTTTCCCTCACTGAATACTGCCTGATACAAATAGGCCATTGGGAAACACTGGGATGTGCAGGTTTTCATAGCACTGGCATTTCTATATGGGATTGCACCCATGTTTGAAATTTTCCATTGGCTTCAAGTTGAATTCTTTTCTCTGACCTTCCAGAAAGGGAGATGCAATTGCTCGAATCATCATCACAATTTTAAATGATATGGGGCTATCCACCTTCTCCCCCCAAAAGAAAAGACCTCTCTTAGGGTTCCAGGAAAATCTGGTAAGGACAGAAATATATTGGCATGTGCAATGAGGAAAATGCACAGACCTCATGATAATCTCAGAAGTGGCCTATACAATGCCTCAAGTATATCTCAAAGTTGAAATTTTTGTCCCCAAATATATACAGGTCAGGTCCGTCCTCAAATTATATTCTTCATAATATCCACCCAGTTCAACATTCCTGTGATTTCCAAAACAACACTCCATAAAAAGAAGTAGCCATGTTACTTTAAAAAAAAAAAAAAAGATAGAATGGCAGGTCTTCAGATGCAGTTTATGCCTTGATTCAAAGTGCTTGTCTTAGGACTGGTACTTGATGTTATTATTTGAGGAGTTCTTAGTCTTATGAGAATCTGTTGCCCACGAGGAAGGTTCTCATTTGCTCCCGAGTATTCCCAATGTGTTGAATATCAAAGCTCTCACTGTATACCCTCTGCACCACACACCCCCGCCTCTCAAAATTATTGCCCAGCAAATGCCAAGTTCATATATATCCTAAGAATCATAGTTCAGACAACCTACTACACTTCAATCACAAAATGAGTCCATAAAATACTCTACATAACTTACAGGGCAATGTCGAAAGTCATTAGGACAGAGGGTCGCCTACCCCAAAAACATTTATGCAAAGGAAATTAAAGGAAAGAGGATTATAAACCAAAGCACGTGTGAAATGTCTACTTAATGCAGGACTTGCCCTTGCATTTGGTACTTAGTATAATTTACCTCAATTAAGTATGAGCATCTCACCTTTTAAAACTCCTCAACCCGTGTCACCTAGCTTTGAGACCACCAACTGTCCCTGGGTTCAGTTGCCATCAAGAAGCTGGTCAGAAGAATCCAGCTTATGCTCTCTGATGGCGCGTGAGCAACTGCCAGTGCATGAGTCTGTGTGCGTGGGGTGCCTTTGAATCCATTTCGTTTGGGCAGCTGCTTATCAAGACTTTTCCCCAGAAACCGATTTAGCCTAATGATTGTGAGTAGCAATGACTTCTGCTTAATTAGTACAGTAATCAGTGCAAATTCGCCCTAAATGGTAGAAACCCATTTGGCAGGTGCCAAGTGATGCTTAACCAGGTGCTAAATAGGTGTGAAAGCTTCAGTTCTGGTCTTTCCCAGCTAGTTGCCAAATACATAAAGATGAAATGAGGTCCTAAGGATGCCTGGATGGATGAGTTGTTTAAAACTTCCCTCTAATTGCTGGGAAGAGCTGCTCCCCTCATCCCCGAACCCCCTCCAGTGAGTCATTCAGAAGGCAGGACGGCAACAGGAATGGAAGAGAGCAAAAGGAAAGTCAATATCATTTCAGTATCTCTGCTCCTGATGCTGAATTCCTCCTTTTTTCCCAGCCCCCACTCAGCATTCCTTTCCTGGTCATGTGTCCTTATTTCTACCTTTGTACTTAAAAATGAAGCTGTTTTTCATGCACGAGTAAGCCGAGGGCTACCACCCCAGTTTGTGCATGTCCTGTGATCCATTCTGATGGGAAGTGCCTGTAGACTCAAGGAGGGAGTGAAGATAAACATTAAAGAGAAAGAACATTCCACTTACTGTCAGGCAGGCATATGCAATTGTCCCAAATAGTACTCTCTCCATTATTAGGAAAACCGACTAACTTTTATTGAGTGTAAGCTATTGGCAGAAACGCCCATGGATTATACTGTTTGATCCTTCCCGTCACTTAGCTCAGTCCACCCTGAGCTAAGCCACTCGCGCGGCATTTCGCTGCTGGCCATTTGTCCAAGGGCGGGCATGCGTTCCGTCTGACCGACGGAAAAGAAGTGCCTATGCTCAACTGCTGGAGGTACGGTTTTTCCGTCTCCTGAGCTAGACACGGAAGCATATTGCCTCAGGTATCGTTGATGGCCCTCTTGCAAATGCAAAGGGTGCCAACCGAGCAACAAAGGTGAACATCAGAAGAGGACAGAGAGACAGGAGAGCTGGAGAAAACATAAACTTGGCCCCAGGGATTCCATTCCACCTGAAGCCCACTTTACCTCTGAACTTCTCCCTCTGTGAGCAAATAAATTTCCACATTGTTTAAGTCCATTCGAGATGACTTTTCTGTTATTCGCTGCTGAAAGCATTCTAATTAAAACTACAATATTCTGGGGAAGAAATGGTAATATCCATTTTATAGCTGACAGATCTGAGGTGCAGGGGTTAAATAACTTGGCCAAGGAAGTGGCTGAGTCAGGATTCAAACCTAGGATTTCTGGCATCTGAGCTGTCCAAGCTGTCTCCCTAGGATTGAGAAGAGCCTGAAAACACCCTCAAGAGCGGCAGAGGTTCGTCTTGGTGACAATTAATTTTATATGGCAACTGGACTGGGTCAGAGGATGCCCAGGTATTTGGCTAAACTTCATTTCTGGGTGGGTCTGTGGGATTAGCATTTGAATCAGTGGCCTCAGTAAAGCTGATGGCCCTCCCCATGCAGGTGGGCATCATCCAAGTTGTTGAGGGGCCGCATAGAACAAAAGGTTGAGGAAGGGAGAATTTGTCCCTTTCTGTCTGCCTGCATGAGCTGGGACGTTGGTCTTCTCCGGCCCTCAGCCTGGGATCTACACCATCAGCTCCGCGGGCTCTCAGGCCTCGGACTCCGTTGATTTACGCGGCTGGCTTTGCAGGGGTATGTGCCCAGGATACGCGCGTGTCTATCCCGCTGACTCTGTTTCTCAGGAGAACCCTGACTAATACAATCCCTTATGGTTATTGCTTTTAAACAGTAAGTGATTTGGAGCCAAGTTTGGAAAATCAAGTAGGGGGTCAGGCAGAGAAAAGACACTCTTGGCTAAAGTTAGGAGACCTCTTCCTTGTGGCCGAAGGCAGCCCTAAAGAAAGAGTTCTCTGTTTAGCAATGACAGCATCATCAAAACGAGAGCAGCACCTCCTAAGCTACCTACTTTGAAGGACCTCACTTTTTAGAGGTACATATTCTAGTACATTTAAGAAATCATGGGACCTTAATCATCATAACCACACCTCACACACATTCAAGGCCCAGACTTGAATCTCTGGAAACATCTCTGAGTCCTCCCTCTCTGTCTCTACTCAAACACGAAGTCCCGAACATTCTTATTCCTTCGCTGTGTCTTTGGAATTCTTCTTCACCTTTCCACTCACCTCAATTTCACCACAAACCCCTTTCTCATTTTTCTCCTCACACCAGTCACCACTTCACTGTCTGACCTATTGTAACAGCCACCCCACCTCCAGACTCTCTGCTCGAACCACCTCACCGCCCCACGTAACTGCCATTACTCCTGCCTTTAAAAAGACTCCGAAACCAGCAGTGTAGCATTGTACTAAAAAAAATGCAGACTGTCAAACAGATGTGGGGCCAAATCTCGGTTCTGCCATTAATTAGCTGTGTGACTTTGCATAAGTTACTGAGCTCTATTGAGCCTTAGTTTTTTCATCTTTAAAATGGCAGTAATAACAAGTACATGACTGGATCGCTTTGGGGATTATAGAGGACAATGAATAGTTACTGATTTAAAGAGTAATTAAGTCAGATAGCACATTAAACATCTACTGTAGGGCTAGGTAAATATGACATTTAATAATGGCACCAATCACCGTTACTATTAATTATCATATAACATATGATTGCTGTCATCAGTGATCTAACTACCTGGTTTGACATTTAAGCTTTACCTGGATTCCTAGGCTTACACGTGTGTGCCCTCTCTGCTACCAACACCTCACTGCAGTCATACATGTCTACTCATTGTCTTCTAAATATGATTCATGCACCCCCAGCTCTAAATACTAGTTTCTTCTGCTACCCTTGTCTGAAGCATTCTTCCTATACCCCTGCCTTTATTTAAATATTATCCTTCATTTGAGGTCTTTAAATCATCCTATCTCTTCCCTAAGTCATTTCTGACTATACCAGACCAGAGCAATTTCTCCATCGACTTAGCTTTTCCTCCATACCAAGCATCTGCCACTTAGTCTAAGTGTGTCTTCCCAGCTCGAGCATAAACTGCTCGAGGATGTGGACTTCATCCTATCCCTCTCGGAGCCACAGTGCTTAGTGAAGTTTACAGCATATAATGGGAGCCCGGTAAATTTTAACCATTATCACTGTTATAGTTACAATGTAGTTAGGCCACAGCATCTTTTAAAAATCCTTATCTTACACTACCAAGTACCTATTAAGCAAAATCTTCTCTTCCTGATTTTTGAGGTTCTAGGTATGGGTGCACATTTATGGAGTTAGAAATATGATTCCATCAGAAATTCATTTAAGTAGATCTTGAGAATACTGGTATTTGGGCTTTTACTGATTCCAACATCACATGTCTGAGATAAAAACAGATAGAAGGATAAATAGATAGATGTTTAAACAGATAGGTTGTTGTTGGTTTGTTTGTTTTTTTTTGTTTTGAGGTTTGCGTCATTCACAGGTAACAGTCCTGAAATCTTTGATCAGTAACCATGGAGCATGTTTCTCCGCTTCCCATCCAAGGACTAACCAGGTCCGACCCTGTTTAGCTTCCCAGGTTAGACAAGATCAGATGTGTTCAGGGTGGTATGGCCGTAGACTAGCTTCTCTGTTTATTGATGGTAAATTAGTATGGGAAAACCTGCCGTGTCTCCACTCCGGGGAAAGTGCCATGTGAGGAGTGAATTAACAAAGGTGAAAATACTCTATCAGCTGTAAAACCGCAGCTCACAGATGAATATTACAATCTTCATCACCACTGTTATTACCCCCAATGATAATGAAATCACAGCGATTCCCTTAAGGGCAAGGGATGGTCTTACAGTTCTTGGAATCGCCCCCTACCACCTAAACTAGCACCTCTCTCTTTATAGTAACGAACTAGAAAACACTTTGAAAATTCTGCTTATTCATAACACCCCCCCAAAAAAAATAACAAAAAAAAGAAACTTTCCTACAAAGAAAGAATAGGAGAGCTTGGGCATGAGTGAATAAATGTCTGAGTGTGTAATAAATAGCCCAAATTCCTCTAGAAACACCTGGAAGGGAGCCATACCTTCTGACAGTGTCATTAACAAGCTGTGTGCGTTCATTGTTTCCACGCACGGAGCTCCCCACCGCGCTCCGGAATCTGTGAGCAGGGCACCAGCTGCTCTGCCAAGCACGGATTTTAATGAGGGCCCCTGCAATGGGAAGCCATAGCTGCCATCGCCCTTTACATTACTAGGGGCCGCTGACTGGCACCAAGGAGGCTGGCCAAGGTCTTGGGGCATGTGGGAGGGAGCAGTGAGCTGTGTGCAGATAGATTTTTTACATGTCGCTGACAGCCAGTGAGAGCAAGCTACCCAAACAAAGCTCCCGGCCACACGAAGCTTGCAACATTAAACTGATCTGGATAGCTAAGTTAAACTTAATTTCACTCAGATGCATGCCACTGCATATCAGGCAGAAAAGAGTTTGTTTGTTTTGTCATGCAAACCTGTCTTCCCCCAAACCGAGGTACTTATAAATCAATTAACCAGATCCAAGATTTGGAGTCAGAAGGTCGGGATTTAAATCCCAGCTCTATACCTTATTTAATAGTTGTGTGGTTTTGAGGAAATCATTTAAATTCTAGGAATCTCAGTGTTTGTTTATGAATGGGAATTAGGAAAGTTCATTTAAAAAATTTAATTCTCATAGAGTGGTTATGAGAATTCAATGTGATAACATTGTTTCGGGTCAGGTTTCCCAGAAGCAGAGCCTGAGATGAGGATTCACAGGCGAGCAATTTGGTAGGAACTGCTCCTGGGAGAAAGAGACAAAGCAGTGGGGAAAGCAGGACTGGAAGGGGAAGAAGTCAACGCAGACTGCAGGTGCAGGAAAAGCCCCTAGGGGAGTTCCTTCCCCTTGAACCCTCAGGGGAACTGGAACAGGAATTATGCCTGAGTTTGTCCCAACCCAAGGCAAGGGAGCCGGTCTTTCCTGCTCCACGCCTGTCAGTCATTGGATAAGGGTCACCCCAGGGCCCTGGCAACTCTGTGCATGGGGACAGAAGGCTCGTTGGGAGGCAGCTTTCAGAGAAGGGAAGCAGGGGCAGGCTGATGGAAGCACAAGGGCACCAAAGCTGGGAGAAAAGTATTTGGTTACAGTGAAAGGGAGTTATGAGTGAACCTGGGCCCGGAACGCAGCAGGGGCTGGATCTGAAGCAGTCAGTGGGCAAGAAGCACATCCTCTATTTCAGGTCACAAGGTGGAAGAGTCTATGCTACTAAATATCTGCAAGCCCAAAGGATTTTCTGAACTACTGGCCCTGCCCAAAAGCTGTGTGTGCGATGCCCTGAAGAGAGTCTTGAAGCAGCTTCTTAGGAACTATAATCAATATTTTCTTTCTCATTGCTAGTCAGGCTGTGAGTAAGAAATCGAGATGAAGTTGACATTAAAATAATGAACAAGAAGCAATTCAGGGGAAATGAACTGAATTCTTCTTTGAACCTTTGGAGATTTTTGGCAGAAGATGGAAAGGGGTCAGGAAATGGTTCCAGCCTTGTTAATAGACAAATTCCCAGAGTTGACTCCAGAAACAAATTTAACAATTCCTCTGTAAAGATGTCTCTAACCACATTCCTGAGGCTGAACCAGCTTTGGTCAACACCTACAAAGAAGTCATCAGGCAGCCCCTAGTGGCTGTTTCATTCTATTGTCTGTGGCTTGGTGGGGTGCTTTTAACCTTTAAGAGACAGGAGGAGCCAAAACTTGAAAACTGAGAGGAGCTTAGATGTAACTTTTGATTTCATCCATCTCTGAAATCAGGATGCCTCAATACCCCTGGATCCTGGCACTTTATCTCCCATGAGGGACTAAATTTTGGGCTTTAGTAAATTGATGAAAATCTGATTCCTCCTATGTGAATAAATGACTCTCCAAGCATGTT
>PVJD01018732.1:0-13558 GCA_004026545.1 Mormoops blainvillei | reverse complement strand
GAAAATGTTGACAAAACAAAACAAAAAATAGACAGGGGGAGGTTAAGAATAGTACAGGAAATCGAGAAGCCAAAGAACTCATATGTATTACCCATGGACATGAACTAAGGCAGGGGGATGATGGGATGGGGAGTTGAGCAGAGGGGATAAAGGGGAGGAAAAAAATGGGACAACTGTAATCAATAATATATACCAAAAAAAAAAAAAAAAGAAAAAAGACTTTTCCCTTCTTAAACTTTCAGTGGCTCCCATAATCTGCAGGATAAAACCTAAATATCTGTGCACAGCATTCACTGTCCTTCGCAACACGGTCTTAGGCCTCTGTTCTAGCCACACACCGTACTACTCTCCCCAGTGACCTAGGCTAGAAAAATAGCCATGATCCCCAAATATAGGAAATGCAAAATCATCCAAAGTGTGCATAAGAAAACACTAAGTTGTTATTTAACTCCTATTTAGCGCATGTCTCCCTCTCTTTTTTTTTCTGTCTTTATCCTCACCTGAGGATATGTTTTACTGATTTGAGAGGGGTGGGGGGAGAGAGAGAGAAAGAGAGAGAGAGAGACAGACAGACATGGATCGGTTGCCTACTGTATGAACCCCAATGGGGGAATCAAACCCACAACCTAGGCATGTGCCCTGACCAGGGATTGAACCCTCAACCTTTTGGTGTATGGAACGATGTTCCAACCGACTGAGCCACCCAGCCAGGGCAGCGCATGTTTTATAATGTGCATTAAATTTGCAAAATAGCACGAATCCTTAATTTACAAATAAACCTATGTTGGAAGCGCACGCTCAATGTCCTCCTCCCCGTCTCTGTTGAGACAGAGGGGCACCATAAAGAAAGTCTGGGACTAAAGCTCTAGAGCCTCCGCCAGAATACTCTTGCCCCATTTGGGTTTTTCACCTTCCTTTCAACTTTTGACAAACTCCTCCTCATCTGTCAAGACCCCAATGCCCTTTTCTCTTGAAGGCTTTCCCGACCGCCCCACGTGGAAGGAGGGCGGGCAGCCTCCTTCCCTCACCCTCCCACTGTGACACTGTATTTTAACTGCGCGACACTCACAGCCTCCCAACTGCTGGGATGGCCACCAAAGGCAAGGCACCCGGCGGAGTTAGGGAACGCCAAGCCTTTTTCTCCCCACCCTGCCGTCCCCAGAGAACCTTCCCGACGTTTCCAGGCTGAACCATGGGGGGCGGCACTGAGGCCACGGCACGTGCTCCACTCGAACGTCTGCCAGAGCACGGCTCACCTTGCGCTTGGGCTCACGGGGCTGCCCCCCGCTTTCTGGGAGGCCTCAGAGGGCAGGTTCCCAGTCCTCTCCCGACGCGTGTGCGTGCGTGCGCACGCCGCACAGAAGCGCGTGTTTGCTCAACGCATGAGTGCGGTTCCTTCCGCGGACACTGAAGTAGGGGGAGCTTTGGCTGCGTCCGTACACGGTAAAGCCTTGGCAATCGGCCCTTCAGTCGTAACTAGGGCGGCCGGGCTCTGCTTCCCGCTCGCCGTGCATCTCGGCGGCCCGGGGACGCGGCTTCTCATAGGCCTCAGGTTCTTTAGGAAGACAAAGGCGGACTTAAAAGTAGTCCTGTGAACTCTCGGACCCCGCCCTGCACGTGCACAGCTCCGGCCCTCTCCTACCTCCTTTACTGTCCCAAACGCTCAGCAGCCTATCTCGCCTGGCTTTTTCGTGTCCAAGCCACACTCCGCGTTTGAAATGCCGGCAGCGTCCGACCGACTTCGGGCGCCTCGGAGCGCGTCCCCGGGCGAGGCTGGGAAAACACCCACCCGCGCTTCGCGTTCGGCTAGGCTCACCTGGCCGCGTCTGCCCTGTCCATCGCTGTACCCGCAGGGGCCCGGGTTCGTGCTGGGCACAGCTGGTCAGGGGAGTGCGTCAAAGAGGCGGCTGTACATCTGGCTGCTTCTGGGCGCCACAGGGACGGCGCCGCCCGCCGCGGGCGCCACGCCTGGGCCCGGCCAGGGTCGCCGACCTGGGCTGCGGGCAGCCGCGGCTCCAGCCTGAGGACCCCGGCCCCGGCAGCACCTCCCTCCCCGCGCTCCCCCACGTCTGCTCACTGGGGTACGGTTGCCGCGACGCCTCAGCGCCTAACACGGTCCAGGCCGGAAGAAGCAAAAAACAATGGCCGACCCGGAAGCGAGAGAAGCCCCACTTCCGGACGCTCCAGGAACCCGGAAGTCTCGGCGTTGCAGGTGGGCGCGCCGGGACTACTCGCCCCTGGGCCAATTACGTCACCGCGACGACAGCAGACAGGGGCCTCAATGGGTGCCTCAGGCTGCATCTGCCTCTCTCAGACCATTCAAAGTCTGGGTAAGCGGGAGGTGCCTACCTCGGCCTCTTCCCCTCTGGGTGGCCTTGGGAAAGCGACCCAACCGTCCGAAAAATGCAGAGCGTAGCGTGTGTCTCATGGGGCTATGAAAGCTGAAATGGGTAACAAGATTGAGTTTTTTTATTCGCAGAGATTTGTCATGCTCAAGTGGTTGGCATCATTTCTCTAAGGGCTAGGTTCATCCAGGCAGCGTGTCTAGGCTTTATGGGTACCACCATGGCCACCACTGTGGGTCTGATCTCCCATGGCCGGGCTGGATCCTAGTAGGGAAACATATTCCATGATGCCTCCCCCATAGCACCTTGGGACACCTGCATTTGGGTCAAAGACAATCCCAGAAGGCCTGAGGGAACACGACCCTTACCTCTCTTGTAAACTATCACACTAGCCTTGGAACAGAGCGAACAGAACAGGTAACTCAAATTCTACATGCCTATGTAGAGGGAATCAAGGCTGATACCAAAGATGAAATGCTATTTCCCCTGACTAATGCTGTAGATGTTGAGACGCCATTTGCCTTGACTAATGCTGTAAATGCTTCTCTCCCACCTCTGTAAGCCCCTTCGTGCCAAATCTATTCCACGCCTCCCAGGACTCTTCTCAGACCTGTGCCACGCCTTCCGGGACCCTCCCCATTTGGTCCAACATAAAAGGAGTGCGGGGCTATTGTTCTGGGCCCAGGCTTTGAGAGGGTACTCCACTGGGCCCACATGCGTAAATAAACTTTCCCTTCATTACTCCCGGTGCCCTGTGAGTCTTTCCCGGTTTCGCTTTCTGCAACACCTAAAGCAGAACTCACATCTGCCTTGGATTCTGAAGCGCAGCACAGGTTCCTATCGCCGTTACAGGCACACTCATTCGCCCGAAGGCCCAAATTAGAACCCTGGATGTCATACCATGGTCTGCGTGACCATGGGCAAGATAGCCTTTGCGCTGCAGCTTCCTCATCTGTAAAATAAAGATAATAATAGTACCTAAATAATGGAGTTGGTATGAGGATTGAATGAGATAACTTATTTTGTGTATATATATATATATAATCACTTAAAATGCTGCCAGGCATATGGTAGGAATTAGAGGTGTTTTCTAGTATTACGTTTCCTCCCACTTCTTCATCCCCTGCATCCAGATCATTGCCAAGGTCAGCTGAGCCTTTGTCCCATTTGTATGTAACAACAACAGAAAATACTTAACACCACTTGCTCTGCTGCTCTGCAACACCATTATTCCCTCCCCTTTATTAATTAAGTCCTGCCTGGGGTGAGAGTACCGGTCAGAACGGTGCTCCTAGGGGCCCTTTGGATTTATGGAGACCACAAAGAGAGGAGCACAGCCAGGACTGGAGGTTTTCTGCTCCCAAACTGTTCAGACCTTTGGCTAGGTGGACTGTCCACTTTTCAGCAGCCATGACCCCCTTACCCTAAAAAGAAGGTGGGGCCCTAGAACCCACTCCACCCCCGTCATTGTAACAAGGGCAGGAAGCCCCAGCTACTGTGCCTGAGTAGTGGATAGGCCCCAGGCCCTAGCTAGATAGGAGGCTCTCCTACCTTCTTGAAAACTTCTGCTTGTCCTTCAAGACATAGCTGAGAAACCCCCTTTTCCAGGAAGTGTTCCATGTACCTCGTTTCCCCACCCGGATTAGATACCAGTTCCTTTGTGCTCCTGTGGCGGCCTGCCACGTGCTTGTCACGGCCATTATTTGTCACACTGCATTAAACACTGGTGAGTTGTCAACCTCCGTTGGCCCTCCCAGTTTCCTAGAGAGGCCGCCGAGGCCCGGGGCGGTGACGCGCGTGCGCGACCCGCTCGGCAGCGAGCCCGGCGCGGGCTGTGCGGTGCGGCCGCAGGGCCTGGAGGAGGCCGCGCGGGAGTCGGTGAGTGGCAGGCTCGGGCGCGGGGCGCGTCCGGGACCGCCGTGCGGCGGCGGCGGCGGGGGCCCGGTCCTGCGCGGGGCCGGGCGGCGGCTGAGACCCGGGGCGGGGTGGGCTGGCCCAGGGTCGCGTCCTCGCCGCGCTGCGGGCGGATCTGGGAGCGCTTCGCGCCCGGGGCGCCGGGAGGAGAGAATTTGGAGTAATGGTTTCCGTGTTTTCTGTATTATCCCAATTATGCAAACAAAACGCACTCATTCCGGACGATTTGGTGACGTGGGTGAGTGTAAGAAAAGTAAAAGTAGCCGCAGTCCGCCCCCATATTTTTGTGGCGAGGCTTCCTGATATTTTAAAATTTACACACAATTATGCAAACTTATATACATGTATATATGCATACTTATACGACATGGGATAATATTGTTGCTGTTTATTTCTTTTTGGGGGAGAGGGAGGCTGTGGGACGAAAACACCTGTCTTTCAGGAATTCTCTGAGTGTACAGAGGGAGAAATTGGTGGATAGCACATCTTTAACCATTTGTAAGTTAAAGCTTTTGAACATAAAGTCTTTGAAAATAGCCTATTTTAATTACGCACACTTTTCACCGACTTTTAATGGTTGTTCTGCGTTTTGTATAATTTTGCCACTACTCTACCTCAGGTGTTTGTTCACTGACTCTAAGATAAACTCCACTCTTTCTTAAAATGGGTCTCCTGATTGTGGACCAGGGCGATCCACCTTTAAGAAAAGTGAGGACAAAGGCAGGAGAGCAAAGAAAGGTGCGGTAGAGGAGGACCGCGGGTGAAAGCGGCTGCAGCTTGCCAACCTTTGATGGGGAGAAGGGTGATGGAGGCGAGAGACATGTCCAAGCTCAACTTTGTTCTGCACAGATTTTCAAGGCCCAGCCTTCCGCACCTTTTATGTTCAGGTAGGCGATGGCAAGGAGGAAAGCGAGGAGGATGGCAACCAGCAGCGAACAGAAGATTGAGAAGATCTGGACCGGCTGCCTGGCTCGGGCATGCACACCTGCAGAGACGATGCCCTTGTGTTCATCAGGCAGGACTGGAGATCTGTCAGCCTTCAGCAAGAGCAGCGAGCACTTTCTAGGCTCCGATAAGGCCCGCAGGTCGCGGACTGCCTGGTTGCACCCCTCTTCCTCGTGGACTTAACCTTCACCCCAACTGCCTCTAGTAGAGGTAGATAACACCTCCAAGTAAAGGAACAGAGGTGCTGAGGTCACGCAATGGAGAGAGCGCCTTGCACTTTGCACAAACGACATTACAGGAAAGACACATGCGAAGGGAGGTCTGGCATTTCTGTATTGTTGCTTTTTAAACATGTAGTCCATATATTTTACTTTTTAATTACTTCTCATTGACATAAATGACATATAACATTGTTTCAGGTGTTTTGCAACATAATGATTCAATATTTGTATATTATTGCTTTTTAAAAACTTGGTTTTTGCATGTAACATTTATCATGTGATGCATAAAAATTTTTCTCGTTTTACCTGTTTTAAGGTGAATAATTCAGTGGCATTAAATACATTTATACTATCACTGTTCAAAGTTATAATACCTTCAATTTGCAGAATACATTTTTTCCTATACTGGTTACTTTTGGTGCTGGCATTTTGACACCACTAAGACATGTTTTTGCAAGTATAATTAAAAAGAAAACATTTTGTTTGCAGTTTATTTCCTACAGTACGCAGTGCATGAGGCTGTAAATGTTCAACAAGTGATGCATGGGGAGAAAAATAGCAAAATCTTATTGTTGTTGCCATATTCCTATGCAGGCCACCTTTATTTATTTATTTTTAATTTAAATTTTATTTTTCAATTATAGTTTCCATTCAATATCACTTTGTATTAGTTTCTGGTGTACAGTGGAGTGGTTAAACAGTTACATTCTCTGCAGAGTGTTCTTCGCTCTGATGTTTCCAGTATCCACCTGGCAACATACATAGTTACTACAACAAAGTTTTGTTTATTAGGATGATTGTTTTCAGAACGAAGGAGTAGTATGTAAAATGCAGTTTGTTAAACATGAGGTATATCTCTCACCTAAAGCCTCTATTGTCTTCTGACTTGCATAGGCTTACAAGGTCAAGGTCTCCTTCCTAAGTTAGAAGTGGTGGCCAGGAAAGAATACCATCCTGTTTCAAATTGTTTGCAGCTCATACTGAAAACTCGTTAATATTAGGTCAGTCACTTTGCAAAGGAAGCCTCAGGGAGTGTTTTTAGCCGTATTTTGATTAAGGGAATGTCTGTCTGTTACACATATGTGTGGATCTGTGTGCACATTCAGGGACTGACCAGTGAAGCTGCTCTTATACATTATGTTAATGCTGAAGAAATCAGACAAGTTTTGGCTAAAAAAGTAATCCTTCCTGTAAGCTGGAAAGATGTGAATGTTTTGAAGATAAACCTCAGTATGTACTTAAAAGGGGAACTGACAAAAGCATCAAAAATACTAATCGTTCTACCCTTTTCCATGCTACCCAGAGAGGTGCCCATGTGGTATTGTTCTTGGTTCCCAGGTAACTAAAAGGAAAACTTTCACAATGTCCCAAGCCCTTGATGTCCTGCAAATGAGGGAGGAGTTTGTCCTCAAAACCCTTGCAGCCGGAACCCACTTAGGGGACACCAACCTTGACTTCCCAATAGAACAGGACATTTATAAAAGGGAAAGTGATGGCATCTACACCATAAACCTGAAGAGAACCTGGGAGCAGCTTCTGCTGGCAGCTCGCGCCTTCATTGCCATTGAGAACCGCGCTGCTGTCAGTGTCATACCGTCCACGAACACTGGCCAGCGCGGGGTGCTGAAGTTTGCTGCTGCCCCTGGAGCCACTCCTACTGCCGGCCGCTTCACTCCTGGCACCTTCGCTAACCACGTCCAGGCGGCCTTCTGGGAGCCGAGATTTCTGGTGCTCACGGGTCCCAGGGCTGACCAGCAGCCTCTCACCGAGGCGCCTTATGTTACCTTGCCTACCGTTGATTGCTCTGTGTCCTTCTCCTCTGTGTGATGTGGACATTGCCGTCCCTGGCAACAACAGGGGGGCTCACTCAGTGGGTCTGGTGTGGTGGATGCTGGCCCACGGAGTTCTACGCATGCGCAGCACCATCTCCCATGAACACCCATGGGAGGGCATGCCTGATCTCTACTTCTACAGAGATCCTGAAGAGACTGAGGGGGAAGAGCAGGCCTCTGCCGAAAAGGCTGTGACCAAGGAGGCCTTTCAGGGTGAATGCCCTGCGCCAGCTCCCGAGTTCACTGCGGCTCAGCCTGCGGTCGCAGAATCGTCTGAAGGCGCAGGTGCCCTCTGGGCCTGTTCAGCAGTTTCCTCTGAAGACGCGTCTGCAGCCCCTGCTGCACTGGCCACTGAATGGGTGGGAACAACCACTGAGCGGTCTTAAGCTCTTCTTCCACAAACTCTTAACAGAATGAAAATGAGGTTGATGGAAAATAAACTATTTTTTTAAAAAAATACTGTTTTACTGTTAAGTTTTCTGTGGCTGCCGGTATCCAGGATGTATTAGTGTATAAGCAGTCCGTGATGTCCGAGAGTTGCTTGAGAGTACAAATGCGTATAGTAAACATAACTTTCCTTATTTTGCAACTTCTAATATTTTTATATCAGAAACAACCTGAAAGTGCACCCTCAGGTGAATTAGGATGGGCTATACAGGACTGAATTTTTGAGCTTACACTTTCCCTTTCCTGATCTTAAACCTCTTATCCTCTTCCTACCTTGTTTTATACTACTTACCACCTGTCACTGTCTAACATACCATATGTTTTATTTATTTCATTGTCTGTCTGCCCATAAGGTCCTCAAGGCAGTGCTTTATGTCTGTGATATTCACTGCTATGACCTTAGTGCCTGATACATAGTAGCTGCTCATTAAGGATTTGTTAAATTATTGAAAGAATGAATCCCAGCTGGACATAACTACTCAGTATTTAATGTCCTTCATTGCTAAGTTAACCCTCAGTACAGGGTGGGGCACAAGTAGGCTTACAGTAGAGAGTATGCAAAACACAGTTTATTCTCGTTTTGTTTTTTATTCATTATTGTATTATTTTCCATATGAATCACTGTAAACCCACTTTTGCCCCATCCTTTATTTAAAAAAGAAATCAGGAGAAAATCGTAACAACTCAAACTTCTCCAATTTAAAACCTTTTACTTTTGAATAATTGTAGACTTAACAGAGGGCTGCCCAGCTGCACAGAGTTCCCTCACTCTCTTTACCCTGTTTGCTTAAGTTAATATGTGGTACAACCCTAGTGCAGTCACCAAACATAAGAAATTTACAGTGGTACAATATGATTAATGAAACTGCGGGTTTTCATCGGGGTTCATCAGTTTCTGACTATTGACCCTTTGTGTGCCAGGATTCAGTCTACAGTCCCTCATTTCTTTAGCTGTCATGTCTCCTTATTCTCCTTCTGTCTGTGGCAGTTCCTCAGCCTTTCCTTGTTCTTCATGACGTTGACACTTTTGAAGTATTTCCTATTTGTATTTTTAGAATGACCGTCAGTTTGGTTTTTTATATGTTGTCTCCCGTTGAGGTTGAGAGTGATGTTGAGTCCTATTACTGGGGATGCTAATCTTATCCTGTGGTGTCTGCCAGGTGTCACCACTGTAAAGACAGTGCCTTTCCCTTTGTAACTGGTGAAGCATTTTGGGGAAGATAGTTTGAGAGTTTGCATAGGAATATCCTGCTTCTCCCTAACTTTGACCAATGAGCCAGCGTTCTTTGGTGGATCTCACCTGCGGAGATTATGACTGCAGTGGTCTAACGGTGACTTGCGTTTCCGTTCTTCCCCTTACATGGATTAACTGGAATTCTTTGTGAGGAAGAGCTGTACCTTCACCCCCTTTGTTTATTGTTCGATGTGTTCTGTCAGTGTGTGATGTTGGATGCGTAGTTTATTCTTGGCTTACAATGCAGTGCTATTTTTGTTTATTTTGTTGCCTAATTTATTCTAGCTTTGGCCATTGGGAGCTCTTTCAGGTTGGTTTGTGTGTCCCTGAAGTGCCCCCACCCTTTTTTGTGTCTTTCCCTGACTTTCTGGCCTCTGAAACTACTCCTCTTGTATCTTCTCTATCCCAACCCTGGAATCAACCACTGCTTCAAGGACTGTGGTTCTGTTTATCAGAGAATGACATTTAAGTGTCAAGTTTTGGGCACTAGGTTTAAGCTCCTTTCTTAATTGAGAGATTTGTGTATTATTTTACCATTTCAAATATGTACTGGAAGGGAAATCTTTGCTTAGTGGTGATTACTGGGAAACTTGTTTGCTTATTGTGTGTGTATCAGACCAACCTATGCACCCTCACACCGGCAGGAAGAACATGAGAATATGCGACTCCTTAATGAGGATTTTTAAAGGGAAACTAACAAAATTACACTGCATGTGAGTTGAGGAGCAAAATGACAAAAAGAAGACAAAGTCCTGGAAAATGGCCGGATGATTCCTTGGGAATTTCCCTGTTCTTTTCAAAGCATTTATTTTCCTTGTAGGAATGGGGTGGGGGGTGGTTAAGACAGGGGTCCCCAGCCACCCGTCCAGGCCTGTTAGGAACTGGACCGCGCAGCAAGAAATGTGCTTGACTGTAATGTGCTTGAATCATCCTGAAACCATCCCCCCCAATCCCCAGGTCAATGGAAAAATTGTCTTTCATGAAACCGATCCCTGGTGCCAAAAAGGTCGGAGACCGCTGGGTTAAGGCAGGACTCTTGCAGAGAAGAGGCTTGGTCCAGCTCAACTTGCTTCATAGGTCCTGCGGGCTCACATTTGTGGTACCGTGCCAGCAAGTCGATGAAGGAAGCTTTTCTTCTGTCCTCAAAAGCTAGTTGGGACATGAGTGGACCCTGTTGCATTAGGATACCTGAACTTAACTGGGCAGGCTGAGCTCATTGGCCCCCATCTCTTTCCTATGCTCTCAGTCTTTCATTCAGTTTCAAAGGCCAAGGAGGTCGTTAGCTTTTTATCCATGTTCATGGTTGTGGAGGCTGCACTCACTTCTCTTTTCTCTTTCTTTTTCTTTTTTTAAAGTTTATTTTATTCTCATTCAAGAGAGAGGGGAAGAAAGAGAGAGAGAGCGACTGAGCAAGAAACATTGGTAGCTTTCTGTGTGCACCCTGACTGGGGAATCAATTCTGCAACCGAGGTATGTGCCCAGACTGGGAATCTAACTGGCTACCAGGTTTCCGTTCTACGAGCGGCCTTCTTCTACTGCACCCTCCATGGAAAATTCACAGCACATAGGGGAATGCCTGTGTGGAGGAGGGATGAGCGTCTGCGTGTGTGGTGCTGCCGGGGTCCTCTTGAATCCACTCAGTGAGACACAGCCTCCCTGGAGCCAAGGGCAGGGCTTATCCACTCATAGATTTCTTTCCCCCCTCAGCTCGACGTGCTTCCCCGGTGCCTGCCCTCCGCCAGGTGGGGAGCACAGGAGACCAAGCAGCAGCAGCGGTGCTTCGGACGGCCAGGCCGCAGGTGAGCTTGGTTCTTTGTGTCTTTCCCAAGTGCGGCCCAGGAATCGCTAGAGCTCGCGCCCGGGGCTCTGTCGGCTTCTGAGACTGCTCCCGTGGCTTGCCCGTGTTCTTGCTTCCCCTGGAGCTGGGGCTGCCCGCTGAGTTCATGGACTCCCTCTTGCCCTGGACTTGTCCTTTGAGATATGTCATCCCGGCTTCTCCGTTCTCTACCTGTTGGTCCAACAGGGCCGTCACCCTGTGCCCTTGGTGTCCCTGATGACCATCTGCCCCTCCGGTGGGGAATGTCTCTGAGCAGTCGAAGCGTGTCATTGCAGGGGTCCGCAGCGTCCGGGTTCCTGTCTGCGGACTGCACGGAGAAGAAGTGGGAAGGTCCGGCACCAAGTCAGAGAGGCCTGCACCGGGGCATCGTGCCGGAAACCCGCCGCAGCGTGGCCTCGCTGGGTAAGGAGCCTGAGCCCCGGGAACTGAGCAGCTGCATCCCTCACGTTGTCTTTGCTGTACTTCTTTCCTTTCCAGACTTTCTGTTATGAAAACTTGCCCACAGAGACAAAGCAGAGCAGCATAATGACCCTCTCTGCACCTGCTACCCAGCGTTAACAGTTATCGGCGTTCTCTTTAGTTCATTAGGAATTGAGCTAGGGTGGTTCCGTCAGAGCTTGTGTTTATAAGGAATAGAGACCCACTGGAGTTATTGTGAGTAATGAGCTACGTTCCTTACAGTAGGCTAAAGGAACGGGAATCCTCTATGCCCTGACCAGCTAGAGCGGCCTTTGGGGAGCAGGGCCTCACTGAGCCCGGGGAGCCTGTGAGCCTCAGCAGCAAAAGGAAATGAATTTTTATGCCAGTGTTGTGCTGGGCATGTAACTTAGCTGCTCCCTGCATATCTGTTTTCTCTTTTGGTTTATTGTAGCCTATCAGGGGATTAGCTGAGTTCCTTGGCCCAAAGCATAGTTGCCTCAGCTTTCCTGTCAGCACACACTGGGGTTTGATAGTTTTCTGGAAGGGGATGTTGCGGGTTACGTTTTTTGAATGACAAGTCTAGGACAGTAGCCAGCTCTGGAGAGGTGGACTTAGGAGTCACTTTGATCTCAGACAAGGGACCAGATATCTTTTACTTTCCATATGCTAAAATGGCATGAAGGCTGTGGTCCTGTTTTAGACTAAATGAACCAAAGTTTTTGTGTTGAGATGACTGTGATGCTCTGCTTTCTACCCGCTTTTGTATTTTAAAATTCTAGAATTCAAAAGCAAATATTGAATTGTTCAGTTTTCTTATGATTCCAGACTATCAAGATATCAAAGACACTTTTTGATTTATATTTCAAATGACTGAACTCATACTGGCGAGAAAACTTATGAATGCAGTGAGTGTGGAGCGGCCTTTGCCAGTCCAGTTCTCCAGGGTCTACACTGGCAGGGGAGTCCAACCTTTTGGCATCTCTGGACCACACTGGAAAAATAGTTGTCTTGGGCCACACACTAAATACACAAACACTAATGAAAACTCATGAGCAAAAAAAAAAAAAAAAAGTTTTAAATAAGTTTACGATTTTGTGTTAGGCCGCATTTATAGCCATCCTGGGCTGCATGTGGCCCACAGGCCATGGTTGGGACACCCCGGCTCTGCAGGATCCCCATTCCTGGAGTTCTGCTGTCCCCGTCAATACTTCTGAACCCTAGGCTTCTCAAAATCTTGTCACTGTCCTGTCATATAGAATCACTCCTTTTTTATACTTTTTTTCCCCTAGTTATACCCTCACAATGTGAATCTCCCTTCAACTCTCATCTTTTCCCGCACTTCTTCTCATTTTTGATCTGAGATGTTTGCCCTCATTCCCTCTCCCCAATGTCTTTGCTGAGAATCATGGAAATATATGATACCATGGTTGATAAAGACCTTAAGAGATTACCATTTACAAAGGACACAGAGCATCACAGTGACTTCTGGAAGATCAAGCACGCTTTACATCTGGTCTTCCTCTTAGCTTTCAATTGCCCGCCTCACTTGGCTGTGCAGACTCGCCATCGGTCCTAGTGAATCTTCATCTGCCTCCTCCGCTGATCTTCCCCCTCTTCGCTTTTCTGTCCATGAAGAAAAATTTGAGCCGTTTCTCATTTACTCTGTTGTTCTCAACGTGTCACCTCATTCCTTACCTGTAATGTGAAGGCTTTTTCAGGTACATAGACTCCTGATGATTCTGTTTCCTCAGGAGGACAAGAAATGAGTAAAAGCTTTCTTTCTTCTTTCTTTCGGCATCAGGTGAGACTAGGATGGAGAAAACAGAATTGCCTCCAGGGCAGGAAATTTCTAAAGGATTAGAGTCCTCTGATGGGACATCAGCAGGTCAGTATGGGGCAGTTCCCGGGGGACCAGGAGCCGGACATGCCTGTGAAGATGCTTTAGGGAGGCTAGAAGCACAACCGTCGGAGGAGGGAGGGAGCAACCTGGAAAGTGATTTCCTGGAAATAACATGCGAGGATGAGAACAAATGCACAAAAGATAGATGCGATGCCTCTAAGGAACTCAGGGAGCATCAGACCCTGTCTTCCAGTCCTGCAGAACATCAAGTTCTGAAGTCACAGAAATTCTATCAATGTGATGAATGTGGCAAAGCTTTCAATTGGAGCTCACACCTCATTGGCCATCAGCGAATCCACACTGGAGAGAAACCCTACGAGTGTAACGAGTGTGGGAAGACCTTCAGGCAGACGTCTCAGCTCATAGTTCACCTCAGAACCCACACGGGGGAAAAGCCCTATGAATGCAGCAAGTGTGGGAAGACCTACCGGCACAGCTCCCACCTCATTCAACACCAGAGACA
>PVJD01018731.1:0-13567 GCA_004026545.1 Mormoops blainvillei | reverse complement strand
GGTAGTGCCTACTTGTTAACAAGATACATCTGGTATGGGAATTGGTATGAAGGAATTTCAGTCATGAGCCAACACGCAAAGACGACATGAGGGTGAAGGACACTGACATCTATCAAGCATCTATGTCATGCCAGACAGTGTGCTACATGCTTGCACAGCATCTCATTTAACCCTCATACCAGCTCTGTGAACTAGGTAATACTGACCCCACTTTTCAGATCAGGAAACTGAGGCTCACAGAGCTTATATTAGCCACACACAGTAAGAAAGGAACTCAGTAGCAACAATACTTTCATAGACAGCTACCTCTTGCAGGGTAGTTAGCCATGCTCCCTTTCTACATATCTCGTTTTATATATAACAAGCCCATGGGGTACATTATATTATTAATTATCCCCATTGTACACTTGATAAAATGACCAGGCAGTGGCTAAAAAGGACTTGAACCCAGGCCAGAGCCCAAGACTTTTCTTCCGTAATGACCGCAGTCAATTGGGAATGAAGCTGGCTTGACTATCAGGATACTATTTCCTGCAGACAAACGCTGCCTCGAAGCCGCCTGCCACCTGTGAGAAGAGCTTCTGCTCAGCCCCAGAACTGGAGCTCCATGTCTGCTGTGATGCTTCCTTCAGATGGTGTTCCACTCAAGGGTACAGCATGCTCTCTTTTTAAAGACCCTCAAACACCCACAGGAGCTCTTTGTTATACAAGGAAACCTCACTGCAGGAAACATTAAGCAAAGAGAATGAATGGGAATGAGTACATTTCTTTCTGACTCACTCTGTGGATCAAGAAAAAGAAAGGTACCTTAGGGATAGAATCTTTCACTGGTTTAATGCAGTGAACCATAACTAAAATTAAGAAGGAATTCTTGAGACAGTTAATGCCAATGGCTAGACCAAAAAGTGCCCTGAAATCTAGTGTTAAGGATGTAAGACACACTCTTCTGTGCAGTAGACCAGTGTATAGACTAGGACTATACTAGATAGTTATTAAGAAGCAACTGGCATGAAGGCGGCCGTTCAGCAGGGTCTCCATCTCGTTTCCACCTCACCCATGGCCTGCCTAAGGAAGCACCCACATGGCACGACTAAAGGCCTGCCTCACCCCAAAGTACCCTATGTCAAAGACTGAAATCCTCACCATTCAGTCATCCTTTGAGGTTAAATCATTCGACTGGTAAAATTCAATCATGTCATATATGATAGGTAATATTAATTTACTAGCACTTATGATTACACTAATGAGAGCTTGCAAGATGAGCTAAATGTTAGCTGGGAAAGCAAAGGAGGCCAGTGTAGGACAGGTATGTTTCACTGTAGGAGGAAGGAAAGCCTCTCTCCATCAGGGTGTACCTTCCTCACCCTCTCATCTCACCCCTTCTCTTCTAGTGAAGTCTTACCCACCCCAAAGCTGAGAGCCTGAGTAAAGTGGAGACCGTGATGGCCCAGCGCAACGTGCATCCGGCCTCCACCGCAGTGCTCATCCTACCTCCCAGCACTGCCTGCACTGTGACTGCGCAGTGCCTGTCTTGCATCTCTAGCATCCCCCACAGTAGCAAAGTGCTGGGAGCACCCACCTAGTGCAAACCAGGCATTCAACAAATTCCTACTCAAGGCTTGGGAAGATCAAAGGAAAAGGGGAGGGATTTCCTGTAGCAAAGAAAATACCAAGAGGCAAAACTAACAAAACCATACAGAAGGCAAGAAAGCAAAAGCTGATGTGAAAAAGTAGAGGGGAGGAAGGATTCCTACAAATGGCTAGAAGAGCACAGTGCTGTAGGATGGCTTTGGGTTGACTGTCTTTCTCTTCTGAGCCTGAGGACAAGTGGGAGGATCCAGGTCCTGGGATGCTCTTGCCAGCTCCAGAGTATAACAGCATTAGGCTCATTCTTCATTTTATGTGACTATACACACGCCTGCTTTAAATGAATCTGAGAGAGGAAAGCCCTAAACTTAAGGAGTTTATAAAAGAGGAAGGCTTGTTGAACCTGCAATAACACCTTTATTTGGTGGTGATAAATGAGAAAGGTGAGATTACTAATGCGACATGTCAGAGGTTATCTCAGCTACTCATAAAATGTGGGTTCGTAAAATGGAATTTGATACTTGAAAGTTGAATTGGGGTAGAGCTCTTGAGGATCGTGTCTTTTTATGGAAATAAAAATGGACCTAACATTTATGCATTTTCACAGCCCAATACCACAGTAGGTGGGCTTGCACAGGTCGGTTTATTTTTATTTCATTCAATCCTTATAACTTCCCTAGATGGCTGTCCCTGCTTTATAGATGGGGAAATTGAGGTTCGGAGAGAAGGTATTTCTTTTGTAAGGTCCCCCATGTGCATGTGGCAGAGTGAAAGTTCCAAGGAAGTTTTTGCTTTCTCCACCATTACCCTGTGATACTTTTCTTATTTGTCGTGTAAACTCAGCAGGTTTGTCCTGAAGAACCTGGATCTTGCTGAATGAAATTTTGCGAAGTTCTGGTCTAGGCATGACCACCTGTGTGCACATTTATATAACTTCATTCTTTACTGACATGTATTTGACTGGAGCCCTCAGTAAGGTGACCAAGGACATAAGCTGGAAGGTAGACCTAACCTGACACCTGGGTGCCCATACCACAGGACAAGGTTACTCTGACCTGCAGCTGAAATGAACCACCTGGCAGCCAGTTCCTTATATGTCACCTTCATTTGTCTCAGTCCTTGGTCTTTGATGTTTGAAAATGTACAAGTAAACTTTTTGTCCTACCTAAGGCTCCTTGAAGGTACTAAAATTCCACACAAAACTCTTGCACACCTTGAGTTTCTAATTTTCATCCATTTTAAAGAAAACAGGATGAAGAATATACATTCCTGTCCTTAGCTGTCTTTACCCAACTCTGACTGAAGCGATTCTCTCTTGAGCTGGAAAAGAAACTAGCCCCGGAGGTCACTGGCATGAATGCGAACGCGCAGTTGAGAAAGAAAACGTTAAAGAGGTGTTAGAAATGGTGGCAAATTGTAATCGGCAATTTCACAAATGACTCAAATGCAATTCTGGAAAGGCAGCTTCCTTACCTCTTCTGGCACAGAATAAGATAATATTAATAACAGATCAGACAGTGTAATGTTCCCAGAAATGAGGTCAAAAAGGAAATAGCGTATAGACAGACATGGCTTAAGAGGACATAGATTCTAATAATATCGTCTGATTCCATAGAGTTTAGAATTCAAAAAAATTGACTAAAGTTTTTTCTACTTCTCGTAAAGGTATTTAACATTCATTTCCAGGCTCTTCGTTATGTCATGGAAAGTTACTAGAAATGTCTCACATTGTTCTGTAGACCCACATCAACTCACACACTAGTGGTGCACATTAATAGTTCTTAGAAAAACACAGACCCCATCTTTTGTACACAGAGAGAAGCACTCGCATGCTATGACTTCTTTCACATATTACTCAATCTTATGAGCCTAACCAGAGAAAGGAATGGTGTTCTCCATTATTCAACCCCCTCCTTTATTGAGAATTACAGCCAGGAAATGAGCTTCCGCAAGCAGTTCAGACTGCTTCTGAGGAATCGCCAGTGTCTTCCAGTTTACTAGGATCACTGCATTCTCCCCTCCCTTTTTTTATTGGGGTTTTTGTTTGGTTTTTTTTTTTTTCAACATCTCTGCATATTTTGTTTTTTATCTGTCCAGGCAGTTTTGCTCACTTATCTCTCCATGGTCCCTCGCTGACAGAACAACCACTTTAGGATGACATTGACTTTTACAGTTAACAAAGTGCTTACGTGGTCATGTTATGATTCATTTTCACACCAAACTCTTTGGTGATTTTATCCTCATTTTACAGTTAAGGAAACTTAAATAAGTTCTTCAGATTGACACTTACAGGAACCCAGGTCAGGTCATCTGGCTCATTACGTGGATCCATACCTGCCACCCCGAGGGGCATTCCTTTCCCGTGTTCATTGGCAGCCCCGAGGCCTCTAAGCGGCTGCCACATTGCTACTGCTAGTATCTGTAGGTTTGTGTCAGCCTGACCCAATCCCTCCCTCCGCCCTTCTCGCCCTGTCTTGGTCTAAAATACCATTCAAGGGAGAAAATTATTGACAGCTGCTTTAGTTATTTACACCCTAAAATCATTCTGACGTGACATTACATTTGTTCTTTCATAAAACACTCTTCTTGGAGAACGCTTCTTGCCCTCATGCATTTATCACTGTGTGAGAATGCCCCCTTAATGGTGAAAAACAATAACGCGTTAAGTCCCTATCTGACAAGATAATATGAATAAGTTTGCGCTCAGATGAGAACTCGGGAAAGGAGAAGCCCACCATTCATTCATCAATTGCTTGTAAATCCTCTCTCTACACTGTGTCATTTAATCCTCAAAACAATCTCGCAAGGTAGGTATTGTTTATGTCCCCATCTAACAAATGAGAAGACTACGGCTCAGAAAGTTTTACTTGCCCAATACTGCACAACTAGTAAGTGGCAAAAGGTTCAAACCTCACTCTAAGGCCTATGCTTTCTGAATTGCTGATCTCCCCAAGGCTTTATACTCTAAAGAGAGAAGACAAGTGCCTAAGAATTTATCTACAATACCTGTTACAAATGATGAGCAACAAATGAATGGTGGAGATGGGGAGGTCTGTGGACATTCAGAAGAGAAGCCGCTTCCTTACTGGTCTGGGCTCCTTTTAGAGAGAGATTTACTTTAACCCCCAGAGCTCCTTACCTGAGCTGACTGCATTTCAGACAGGAAGGCAATGATCTCCTCTGGGTCTCCTCTGAATTCTACTGACGCGCAGGCCCAGCCTTGCCTCCTTCCCTCAGAACCCCTCATTCTTCCACTCTGGCCTCTGGAAGCTGCCTTCAGAGCCCAGGACTTCTACAGATGGGACAGACTAGGAATGCACCGGTGCGGGGACGCCAGAAGAGCCCACAGCAGAATGAAGCCCAGGCTTGGAGTCAGTGGGGCCTGGGGTTTGGTTTTCAGCCCAACTACTTACCAGCTGTGTACCCTTGAACGCTTTCCTGGTCTCTTTGGTCTGCCTCTGTAGAAAGAACATAAAAATCTAATTTACATGGTGATTGTGAGAATGAAAAGAAAGAATGAGTTATAATGCCTGACACCTGGTAAAGTCTCAATAAATGGTGGCTTTAAAACAACCCAAAGTCATTGGAACAAAAGGTGTTACAGATGTTGAGAGGACTTGACCTAGGAAAGGGCAAGGTGCAGGTTTCCTATTTAAGATGTTTGGGGTTTCCTCTGAGGGTGGAGGAGGTAATAGGAGAATTAGATGTTCTGCCTGGAATTAGCCCTAGGACTCTGCAAACATCTCTTCAGTCAGGCCCAATTGGGAAGTGAGTCAGAGAAAGACCCACTGACACATGTCACGGTTGTTAAGACTAATTTAGAACAGTGTTTCCCCACATTCCCAGATCACAGGAGGGGCCTGGGTCACTGTTTAAAACACAGATTCCCAGGCTGCTCCTCCACAGCAGGATCCGAGCCGGGAGTTCTGGAGCAGGTCCTAAACACATGCCTTTTCCACAAGACACTGCGATTTTATGATCAGGGAAGTTTGGAAACATTGTTTAAAGTGTTCAAAGTGCTTATGTGTCCACTATACAATGGAGTCTGTGTAACGGGTGATTTACCATTCCCTTTTATAGGAAGGGTCATGAAGGCCCAGCAAAGCCTGCGCACACTGGCCGGGAGAGCCTATTGTTAAGTGTCCCAGAAATTTGCAATTCAGTTAAATCAATCAGTGCTTAAAATCAGTCACAGTGAGCAGTTACACTCCAGACCTCTCTTGACCAGAGGGGAGCTCAGGGGTGCTCAGGTTTATTTCTTTCAGAACAATGCAGGGCATAGACTGACGTGAATACTCCTTAACTGTTCTCTGGTTTTGGGTTCACGGCTCACTTTAACTATTGTCTTTTTCTCTAGGGAATTCATAAACACTACATATAATGCAGGACTTTGTTTTCAAAGAGCTGGGTTATTATCATATCACCAAGCAAAATCAATTAATTTGTCTTGCTGGTTGTAACTGAGTGGTGCTCACCTGCATCCTTACTCCTAGTCCAGGCATTTTCTCCTCCTGCAATTAACTTCCTTGATCATCCCTAAAACCTCCAGGCCTGAACTAATTAAAGGCCCAAATTCTCTAAAAGACCCCCTGCTATAGAGTTGTTTCAGATTTCCTAGTTACAGAATCTAAATGTTGGCTTTACATAACAGGTTCATGTCTCCCTCTAATGGATGGGAAAGAATAAGACAAATCAGGTTTCTACCTGTTGTTAAAACAGAAGGCTTTGTATGGTTTATCTATATGATGTGCGAATGTGTAAGATGTGTTGAAACAATATGTAATAGCTTATTAAGCTAATTTCCAAGAGTAGCACAAAAGTGTGCTTTTGTTTTCATTCATTTAATATTTCATGCATTCAGTACTTACATTTACTTAACTATGTGCCAGATATTAATGTATAAAGATATGTATAATATCGTGCAATGGCAAAAAAAGGATGAGAAAACTCTCTTAATACTGAGATGGAAAGATTGCCAAGATATACTAAGGGGAAAAAAATCACAGTACAAAATGGTACAAATAATATTCTACCATTTGTTTATTTTTTAATTTATTTTTAGAGAGAGGGGAAGGGAGAAAGAGAGGGAGAGATACATCAATGTGTGGTTGCCTCTCACGCACCCCCTACTGGGGACCTGGCCTGCAACCTAGGCATGCGCCCTGACTGGGAATCAAACCGGTGACCCTTTGGTTCACAGGTCAGCACTCAATACACTGAGCCACACCAGCCAGGGCTATAATATGCTACCATTTATTTATAAAGGGTGAAGAAAGAATGCACACACACATTAAAAAAAACCACACACTTCCAGAAAGATACACACAAAAATACTATTAACACTAGTTTGTTCCTTACTAGAAGGGGAACAGAATATCTGGAAAATAGAGATAGGCGAGAGCTTTCACTATATTTCTTTTATATATTTTTAATTGTGAAGGCATTTCCTAATCAAAAAATGAACAAACATTGAAAAATAATATGACAAAAATGAATGAGGCAGGTTCTGCATTCAGTTACTCGGGAAGAAGCACACCCACCTGTGTGATTGGTGCTGGGATAGCACTATGCACAGTGTGTTAGCTGCTAGCAAACACAAGGAGGTTCCTACCCTAACCAGGCAGGGAGAGGGGATGGGAGCAGGAAAGGTCATTAAGGCCAGGTCAGGGAGGACCTTCTATGCCAGCCTAAAGAGATTTCCCTTAATTCTGTAAGCAACAAGCCATTCAAAGACTTTAGTAGAGTCACTCCTAATGAGGTATCACTCTGGCAACAATGTCGGGGGAGGATTCGAGGAGGTCCAGGCTACAGCAGAGTCAGGGCCCCTTTCGGTGACTTTCCTGTTTCAAATGCCTGTCATCTAGGGTTCGAATGCCTCAGGGTAAGGCTGTTTGACTTGTCCTTGCCAGGGCATTATAAGCAAGTACCCTCCCTTTCAGTATTAGTTCTTTCAACATGAATATATTCTACCTTCTATGCTTCTTCGTATGCAATTTTCCTTGGGTTTATTGTGAATAGTTTATTATGTTTTCATGTATTATCAGGAGTAAATTTTGATAAGTACATGTGAACATTCTGTAAATTAGTTTTATAACCAAAATGTACTAAACTATTGTCTAAAGTTAGTTGTGCGCTTTATAACATTTTGCTGTAGCTTTGACTTTTCTATGCTCTGAATTCATAGCTGGGATTTGGCAAACATATGGTCTGTTGTCATTGTTAAAACCTAAATTTTAAGAGAAAATAGCAGAATTAAAAAGTGGAAACACAACTGGAACAAAAGGGCAGGAACAGGCTTGGTTGAGTCTAGGTTAAAGATGATTTATGGGGCCCTTACTCATTCATAGATGACTTGTTCTTAGTCTGGGGAGGAGTGAATTAACCAATAACTGGGATTTACTTATAATGTGCTAGGCTCACTACCAAGACTTAGCGAATCACACTTTATTAGTCCTCACAGGAAACCTATAAAATAGGTCCTGTTATTCTGCTAATATTTACAGATGAGAAAACTGAGATTCAATCAAGTTTGCCCAAGGCCAGGTAGCTCAAAACTGTCAGATGGATTTGAGCCCATCTGTCTGATTCTGAAACCCATGTTTTCACCTATCAGCATACACGGGGTTCACTCCAAACTGTCCAACCAAAAGTCTAGCTTCCTCTCATTGCCAAAACTTGCCTTCTAAAATACTCCCCTTCTTACCAACCAGCCTTAGTCAAAATAGCAAAAAGGACGGGTGGACTTTCTCCTTATTATCTTCTCTCCCAACCCGACACCCGCTCCCCCCATCTCCTTCCCTCCTCCCAATGTCATCTTCACTAATCTCCTTCCCAATTCCCCTCATCTCTATTCCACTCCCTATGGTTTTCTTCCCTGTTGCATTGAAGACCCAGGTCTTCTCTGCTTCCTTCCCCAAATCAAACCAATCTAGCCTCAGGAAGTAAAAACACACCAAGATAGAGGATTGAAATAAAGTGTCAAGCGTGGAATTTCAGACCTCTTTCAGCACTGAGAACCTTGCAGGTTGATGTGTACAGGAAGGCCTTCCCAGGCGCCCCTTCTGACACATCAGAGTAAACTCACCTGCTCTGAGTAAGTCTTGGAAAGGGAGAATGTACAAGTTGATCTCCCAGAAACTCTTTTCCCCCTTGTCCAGTTTTCTACAACAAAAACAAGAGTTTAATTTATCATGTTAATTGTTTTCTATTTGCCCCATGAGTTCTTTGGGGGGTTTTCCCCCTCCTTTTGTGTTCTTTGCGATTATTTTTATGCTTTCATGTTATAAACTTTTTATACTACATTTTGTTTGTTTAAAAGGTCAGTTATCTTTTGAAGAGATTTAAATTTTAAAATCTTATACATTTACCCATGTAGTTACTACTTCTGGTGTAGATATAAATTCCTTTGTGTAGATAGAGATGTTTGTCTGTTATTTTCCTTCCGCCTGAAAAACTTACATTTCAAAGAAATGAGCTTTCAAGACACAAAAAGACATGGAGGAATCTTAAATGTATATTTATAAGTGAAAGAAGTCCATCGGAAAAAATCTACATACTTTACCTTTCCAACTATATGACGTTCTGGAAAAGGTAGAACTATGAAAACAGTAAAAAGATCAGTGGTCAGGGGTTCAGACAGAGGGGGAAGGACAGAGCATTTTTAGGACAGTGAAACTATTCTCTGTGATACTGTAACAGCGAATGCATGACTATCCATTTGTTAAAACCCACAGAACTGTGCAACACAAAAAGTAAACCCTAGTGTAAACCGTGGAATTCAATGAAGAGCAAATCAGCATTGATCAATGATAAGGAATGTACCAACTAATGCAAGATGTTAGTAACAAGAGAAACTGTGAGTAGGGGGGCAGGTATAAGGGAACTCTGCACTTTGTATAATTTTTCTGTAAACCTAAAACTACTCTAAAAATGAAAATAAATCCACTTAAATTTCTCATAGTGCAGATGTGCTGGTGATAATTTCTTTCAGCTTTCACGTCTGTTGTGTCATCATTTTAGAAAGATAGTTGTACTGTTTATATAATTTCAGTTGACAGATTTTTTAAAAAGATTTTATTTTTTATTTTTAGAGAGCGGGAAAAGGAGAAAGGGAAATACTAATGTGTGGTTGCCTCTCGTGAGCCTCCTACTGGGGGCCTGGTCCACAACCCAGGCACGTGCCCTGACTGGGAATGAAGCAGCAACCCTTTGCTTCCCAATCTGGTGCTCAATCCATTAAGTCACACCAGCCAGGGCAGATTTTTTTTTTTTTGATACCTTACAGATTTTGCTACAATATTTCTCAATTGCATGTTTTAATGAGAAATTTGTGGTCACTTTCATTTTCTGTGCATGTTTCTTTTTTGGAAGGGGGAGGGGGAGAGGTAGAGAGAGAAACAGAGACAGAGAAACATCAATCGGTTGCCTTCTGCATGCACCCCAACTGAGGACCAAACCTGCAACCTTTCAGTTTATGGGATGATGCTCCACCCAACTGAGCCACACTGGCCAGGGCTCTTTTCTGGCTGCTTTTAAGAGTTTCTCTTTGTCATTCTGGGTCAATCTGGGTTCAAGCAGAGTCAAAACCAGTAGAAGATTTATTGCAAGTTATACAACTTGCTCACTAGGCAAGTCTGAGAATCATAGGGTTGGCAGTTATGAAGACCTCTAGAACTCTCAGGCACAGGCTGAAGCTGCTATTCAAGGTAGAATTTCATCTTCTTCTGGGAACAAGTTTCATCTAATCTCTACTTGGGGAAGATAGTAAGGGCTGCGGTCCACTTCTTTCCTGACCAGTTTCCTTCATTTCCAGCTTTTTTCTGGTGTGTTGCAGATCCTTCTGGCCTTTTAGCACTATTGCTAGCATCTGCAAGTCTACCTCTCCATTCCCAGGTATTTTTTGAAAATAAAGACAGAAATGGACAACTTGAAGTATACAGGGTCTGGCAAAAATAACGCCCCCCATTTTTGTTACAAAATCTTTTATTACAAAATCATAAGCATGTAATTCTGTAACATAACAATATCACACTGAAGCATACCATATGACATTTTAGGTGAAATTTTCAAACTGCTGTGCCTCTCGTGTGAGACATTATGTATCTTACCAACAACACTCAAGTAGGCATTACTTCTGCCAGACCCTATATTTCAACATCCAGCTATTTCTGGTGTATGATGGTTCGCTACTTTTTTTTTCAGAACCTCCAACAGAAACTTAATGGAATTAGGGCACTTGACATTGCCATCCTGAAAGACATGAACAAGGAATTCATCAGCCTGTTTCATGGAATTTATGGGCTGAGAGGGTCTATTTCTCTCTTAAAAGAATCCTGAATGTAAATCTTGGCTAGATTATCCCTAGGACCTAAAAATATGCTGCCATAAAGGTTGCCATGGGTTGGGTTTCATCTAAATCCAGATTGTTAAATTATGCACCTCTCCCTTAACCTACCACCTGTAACTCCCTTTAATTTGAGGAGAAAACTCAGTTTAGCAGTGTCCCTCCACATGATTCTCCCCTAACTTTCACTTTCTATCCTTAAAAATGTTCACCTGTAACAACAGCATGATTCCATGGACTCCTGGCTCTCCAACCTGATGGTCCTGTAAAAGCACTCAGTGACACAACTCAGGCATCAGAGTTCAGGCTCTTTAAACATCACCCCATGTGACTTGTCCCATTGCAATCATCTCTCCTTCTCACCATCACACATCATTTGGAAACAGTAGCGACAGCACCCTTAGGTGCCTTTCTATAGTCCTTTGCCATGGGCTTTTTTCTCCTAGGTAGAAAGTCCCGAGGATTTTCTAAAACTACAAAGCCATTATGACTTTATCTCCTTTTACATCTCCTTTTATCTTTTATTCTTAATGACTAGCACATGATGCTCAATAAGAAGAAATAAGCAAAGTTAGGGTCACAAGTTTCGTTATAAAGAGACTTCTGTGTAGTCCTTTTCTACTGCTTCCTATACAAGGCCAAGTGAAATGCTGCTCTACCACCACCCCAGTTACTTAATAAAAGCTCAAAGCCCCTACCTACAGGGCTGGTGCTGGTGCATTTCTCTGCACCTAGCCCTCTTCCTTCCCTTGGGAAAGTAAAAAACAAAAAACAAAAAACAAAAAAAAGTTTAGTCTCTGCACTTTCTTCTCTTTGTGAATTCTTTCAATGTCCACGTTAATAACCACCCTAACAGCCAAGGCGATACATCTGGAGATAAAGCATCCAGGGTTGGGTCATAGCCTAGGCACAGCTATGCAATTTTAAGCAATTTACCCTTCAAAGTCATTTTCATCACCTATAAAATGAGGCTATGTCATATTCCTCAGCAAACAAGACAGTTGAAATGGTCAATATCTATTTGGTATTAAAAGACACAAATTTCACTGCCTGCAACTTCTAAGGAAAATTTGCTTCAATTCTCTTAATTTCACCATCTTAGGAATACATTTTGAGAGTACATTTTTAGAAGCTCTTATGTTGTGTCTCGAAAATGTCCACTTGTGCACTTTGAGAATGGTAAAGGGAACTACCAGACAAAAACTTCTCCAAAGATCCTCCAATTCCTGTAAATAGGCTAAATATCATGAATTGAACATCTAAGATAGGTAAATTTTATGGTATGTAAATTACGCTTCGATAATACTGTTAATGAATCAGGTTCAACAGATGTGCATGGGGATCTGACAAAATCGAGTCTTGCAAAGGAGGATGATCCGCACTGGCCCATCCCGGGATTATCCCGGACACCGAAGCGCTCCAGCCCAGCCCTAAAACAGCGCACTGGTCTTCGACCGTGGCCAACCATCAGTCACCTGAGATTTTTAAAAGCTACAGACGCCACCCAGGCACTCCGACTCGGAATTGTGGTGGGGGCCCCGGGCACCATTTTGACAGAACGCCAGGAGCCCACCCCATTCCACAGGCTTTGGCGGGCAAGCCCGGTGCCGCAGCAAGGTTTCCGGCAAGGATGCCCAGTGTCCCCGGCCCACGGGGATGGACCCCGCGCCCGAGGCCTCCGGGACACCACCTCGCTCTCAAGAAACTGTTTTCCCGTGAGACTGCCCACCCGGCTCGGCCCCGGGTAGGCTGGAATCGAGGCCGAATCCCTTTTTCAGCAGGTTCTCCGCCCCACGCGAAGGCGCCATCTGAAAGGACTCCTTCCACCAGCCAATCATTACCGCCAGCCAGTCATCACCGAGTTACTTTGCGACATCTTCGCTTGCAGTGTCGCACAGCGAGGACCCGGGTTAAGACACTCTCCCGTCTCCCCCTGCGCACAGTTGCGCAGGCGCAACTACGAGAGGAGCGCGCAGGCGCAGTAACGCGGACTCGCTCAACGGTGGTAGTAAGCACGGAATAAGCTGGTCTCCCTCTCTTGCGGCAGTGGGGAGTCGCGTCTACGGTTTGGCTTCGTCCACAGTGCAATCCTGAATGGGAGTCCTGCACAGGAAGGTTGTCTCCATAATAAGCAGCTGCACTTGTCATGCCCTAATGGTCCCTCTTGCTGAAGGAGACACCTCCAGAAATGGAGGAATATTTATTTTTTCAACCACAACATGTGTAATACTTTGTTTTAGAAGGAACAGGAAACTTATGCACTGCCAAATTGTTTTCCAAAGTAATTTTTATCAATTTATACACACATGGAGTTTAGGAAATACATGCATACTTCAGCCCCACACCACATTAACTGAACTATAATATCTGGATTATAGAAAGAAAAATTAAGTTCGATAGGTGATTCTGACACATCTTAAAGGTTGAGAATCGCATATTTAAATCTGAATCCAGTTCTCACTGAAGAACAGTGTGGCAGTGATTTGGTCACAGGACTGAAAGCAGTTCTAGTAAAGATTGTTCCAGATATTGGAAGATGGCCTATCCCATTTATGCTCGGAGTTAACATGGCTTACCTTTTATACTGCTCCATGGTTAAACAATCCGTTCCTACTAACACAATCTAACACAATTCAT
>PVJD01018730.1:0-13606 GCA_004026545.1 Mormoops blainvillei | reverse complement strand
CTCTCCATGTAAAGGGTACCTCCCTGGGCTGAGACAACTGTAGCTTTCCTCATCGTCTCTCATGGCTGTGGCACCCACCAATTTCCCCTAATGCTCTGGGAACCTGTTTTCATGGCCAGCAGGAGCCACCTCTCAGGGCGGCCAGCACTGTGCCCTTCTTTCTGCCGTCGGCAGCAGGACTGGCTGGTTCTACATGGCCCTCTTGTAGACCCTGAGGTGGGACACGGTGGGTGGGAGTGGGGTGCTGAAGGGCCGGCCCCCCCATCCTGGGATCACAGGATTCAGAGAATAAGGTCTGTCACACCAGCATCACCTGCCTGAGGGAAGGGGAGCAGAAATCAAGCTGACCTCCCCCTTGTTCCCTCCTGCAGAGCAGCGTACTCTTCTGCCTAAGCTGACCCAGCATGGTTCTTGTTCCCAGTGTCCCAGCTGGGTGAGAGCAGATCATCTGTGTACAGTGGGGGGCAGGAGGCTGTAGTCCACCATCTGGACCAGGTGCAATGTGAACCCTGGTCCAAAGATGGGCACTTGGGTGATGCGGTAAATAGTGATGGTGGGGCTATGTGTGTGGAGGAGCTAAGGACGAAAGGAGAGGCCAGGACCACCCTGGAGGGAGAAAACTCCTTCCCCAAACTGCCCGCTGACCTGCTTGGAGGCAGGTGGATGGCTCCCTTGGGCCCCACCAGCCTAGCCGGTGTTAGAATCCACCCTTGGCTAGCTGCGCCAGTGTTATGACCAAGTTACACAAGTTAGTGTCCCCAGGAGGCTCAAACACAGAGCCCAGGGCAGGGAGGAAGCAGCCTGAGCGCGTCTCTTCCAGCACAGCCCCTTTTGTAGTCCACAGGGCCGCCGTGCAGCCTGCAGGTGCTGCCCAGAACTCGCTGCTCCCCACCTGGCATCCCTGGGCATAGAAAGCCAGAGCAATTCTTTGACCCTACAGGTCCGCGCCCCGCCTTGACTCTCCAACCGGGGAAGGCGCACGCAGTGAGCACTTAATCAGTGTATGTAGGCTGGCTACCTGGCAGGGTGGGGTGTGCATGGGCTCCTTCAACTGTGTCCCGCCAACCCCCAGCCCAGCAGCAACCCCGGAGAACTCACTTGAAGTTTTCAGGGTACTCCGAGATGGCCATGTTGATGACGTCCAGGGCGTGCTGGTAGTGCTTCTGGGCAGAGAAGAGGAGAGCCAGCAGGTGGAGAGCATTGGCATCGTCCTTGCACAACTTCAGGGCCTCCTGCAGCTGCTCCATGGCGCTGGAGATCTGCCAGTGAAAACCGCCAGCTCAGTGACCTTCCCCAAGGCCCACACTCCTCTCCAGGACTTGGTGCCAGGCGCCATCAAGGGGACACGAGACTCAAGTGAGACCCCGAGCCCTGGGGGAGGGGCTGGTGCTCTGGGGAGAAACCCCCCCCCCGCCAAGTCACACAGCAAGAGGGATCTGCTGCCCCAAGTCAGGCCCAGGCAGCCTCCGCCGTCCCCACTCGGCCGTGAGGAGCTGCAGGTGTGCCGTGCAGCACCGAAGATCTGGTAGATGCTGGGGAGCACTTCCAGAGCCAGAGGAGTGAGGGTTGCAAGGGGAGGCCACCAGGCTATTAGCTATAGACCCAGAGGTGGCCAGGCCCTCTTCTCTGAGCTGGCCCATGTAGTGACAGGGGCTGACAAATGTGCCTCCTACTCAGAGGCTCACATTGGCAAGAGCATGGGTTCTGGGGTCAGATGGGGGCATGGATTCCAGCTCTGCCCTGTTCCAGCTGGTGCCTTAGGGCGATGGACTTCTGAGCTGCAGTTCTTACGCTGCAAAATGAGAACAGTCATACCCATTACAGAGGCTGAGGGGACGTGGACAAATGCTCTGCCGAGTACCATGCACGTCTGAAAATGCGTTTCCTTCTTCAAGCCCTCAAAGCCAGGTGGTTAATGACCAGTAAGGTTATTCCTTCTAGTCCTGAGACATGCTGCCTCATGTTCTCATGTCTGGCACTTGCATCAACTCCATGACCCTGTCCACATCCTTCCAGGAGCCTCGTGAGTCTTTTTAGAAAGTCTTACTTCTTAGCAAACCTCAGACGCCATAGGACCACCACCCCCCGCCCCCATGTTCCCTGAGGGGCCTATGGTACAGGCCAGCTGGGGCCTTGGGTCCCAGTGTGCCCAGTCCCTGCCTGGTCTCCACCCGGCCTCTGCACAGGCTGTGGGCAGTGCCAGGCCCCGGGTCTTCCCATGGGGATCCTCCTTTGTGGAAAGGTCAAGGAAAGGAAAGGCGAAAGTTAAGGTCAGTGCTGCTGCCCGCCTGGCTTGCCTGTGTCTGCCTGAGGCTGCTGCTACCCCCGTGACTCTCCAGAGCGGACCCCATCATCCTGGGCTGGGTATCCCAATGCACAGCCTTCACTGTCCGGGCAGAATGGGCCAGTGGGCCTGAGACCCAGGCAGGCCAGGGTCCACCTTACAGCCCCTTCAGGGCCCCCGACCCCCGGATGCTACCAAGATCTGGGGTCCCCTAGAAAACTGGGTGCCAGGCTCCACAGGCCTGGCCCAGCCATCTCTCCGTGACAACCAACGCCATTCATCAGAGGTGGCTGAATAATTAAAGATATTAAAAAATGCATCACGAAGGTTTATCATGAATTTGACTGGCAAGAAAAGCACTGGTTCTTTTACAGAGGGCTAAAAATAAAGTGGTCTCAGGTATCTTGCAGTCCGTGATCCCTGGAGCACCAGAGCAGACTGATGTTCCTGGAGAGAGTGGCAGAGAGGGACCAAGGGCCTCATTCAGGACCTGAAGTCAGGAGCCATGGGCACAATGAGGTGAGGGGTTGGGACAGTCAGTGGCAGCTTGGAGGTAGAGAAGGGACAGAGTGAGCCGGGGGGAGGAGTGGGCTTCTAGGGAGAAATGGCTGAGACAGAAGGACCCAGAGAGGGAGACAGTGACTCAGAAGCAGAGTAATGACAAGTGACGATTCAGGTCATGGCAGACAGTGGCACACGGACAGGAGAGGGAAGGATCCCAGCAATGACGGCCAGGGTGCAGTGAGGGGAAAAGCCAGGCCGCTGCAGGGTTGAGGGGAAGGTGAAGCAAACAGCAACCTGACGAGTAGAGAGAAACAGCTCCGCGAACCAACTGAAGATGAGACCAGAGGCCAGAGGCCAAGGCTCCAAGGGCCCTGTCTCCAAACCGGATACTCGGAACCACTTGGGGTTTCTTAACTGGGGCAGGTGGGCTCTGGGTCAGGCACCTGGGTTCAGGGCTGGCCTAACCGGTGCCCAGTGACTGAGCTCAGGAGAGCCTGAGGTCCTCAGGTATAAAACGGGGCCAAGGGCCCCCTCCTCATCAGATGCAGGGCTCACCCAGGCCAGTAGGGGTGGGTACAACAGCACCCACATTAGCCAGCACTGCTCATCACCTGACCATGAGCAGGGAGGGGCTCTGTCGGCTTTTCTCCAACACTGTGGAGTCCAGCTGTGTCCCTGCTGGTGCAGGGAGGACTGTGCTGCAGGAGTCAAGCCTTGCCTGCTGTCCCCAAGCAGTCCAGATTCCACACTCACTGGTCAAGGCTACCAAGAGGTCCTGCTTCCGGGCTGGCTGAGGCATAGACCACTGAGGACCCAGGCACGCACGTGAATCCGAGACTCTGAAGGGCCTGGGATGGAAGTTCTGACTCTTCCTGAAAGAGGATCTGCTGGATGGGTGATTCTTTGGCCACTTTCTTGGGACCAGTAGCTCAGCTGCTCAATTTGGGGAAGGAAGGCGGGTCAGCCCGGAGAGCTGTGGGTGGTGGTGATGGTCCCAGTGGGGCGAAGGTGGTCAGCAGATGGGGGCCCCATGAGGCCCCAGAGGCCAAGCCTGACAGAGGTATCCAGAGTCAGGGAAAAGCTTTGGGGTGGTACAGAAAGAGCTCCGTGTGCCAGCCACTCAGTTGCCCCCGATCCGCGGAGAAAGCTCAGCGGTGGGGAAGGACACTAGCCAACGCTTATTGTGACAGCTCATCGACCTCTCACAACTCTGACATGTTCTAGGGGGAATGAGGGCAGAGAATTATCTGCCCACTGTGTGCCTACCACAGGTCAGGGGCTATACCACATTATCTGACTTAATCCTCACTTAAGTCCCTCTGAGGTGGAGTTTGAAGGTGCTCACGTAACAGATAAGGAAATAGAGGCTCAGAGAGGTCAAGTCACGTACAAAGGGTCACAACAGCAGGTAAGAGCAGTGGTGCCAGAGACCCGGGGGTCAGGAACTCTGAGGACCCACCTGTCGGACGAGGGCCAGCTGCAGGGAGACATAGAGGATGACCTGGGGATCGCCAGGCGCCAGCTGCTGGGCTCTGTACGGGAAGAGGGAACAAAAAGTCAGCTACCAAGGGCTGAGCAACCAGTGTCTGACAGGGCCTCCGGCATGCCGGCGTGCCTCAGGGCAGAGCGCTGGGGATTCTGCCTGGCCCCACTTAGAAGGGTGCCCAGCCAGGAGACGATGGCCCGGGCACGAAGCCACCGGCAGGAGCAGTAGGCTCCTCGAGGGCTGGCTCTGGCTGAGGGGAGGGGGTCTGGGAGGGGGAAGCCTGTCGCCTCTGGGCAGCTGTTGGTCTGGCTGTGGCTCTGCAGAGCCTGGAGCCTGCCCTCACCACCACAGGACAGAAGGGAGCACCCCCCTGAGGGTGATGGGGCTGGGAACGGCCTCTCTGGGCAAGAAGCCTCGGGAGTGAAGAGGTGGCAGGGGAAGGAAGGAAATGTCCCCCTATCCTGGGTGCCCAGGATGGGACTCTCCAACCTTCCTGGGTTCAGGAACAACCTGCCTCAGATGGGAGTTAGATGTGCTACACGCTCCGAGGAGGCAGGCACAAGGAGCCCGGGGCAGGCCCCTACCCAGCAGCCTCCATGTCAGGGCTGGGGGATGGGAGGTGGGGGACAAGACACACAGGGCTCTGAGGAAGGGGTGGGGAGGGATGCTCGGGGGCTCGGGGCTGTGGTGGAGACAAGGGCTCAGCCAGGGTGAGCCTGAGGGAGGAAGGGTTGCTGCTGGGGGAGGGGCTTCTCTACCTTCCCCGCCAATCGCCAGCCTCCCACCCACACCTTCTGGACCCTGGGCTGCCAGCAAATCTCTGGGAGGACTATGGGTGGGGGCTCCTCACAGCCCCTGAATTTCGGAGCTCCTACTATGGGTAAGGCACTGTGCAAGGTGCTTTTCCTGCTTTATCTCAGGTAATTATCACAACAATAATGGGTTATTATTATTGGGATAATAATAATTATTATCACAGGAAACCGAGACTCCGAGAGCTGGGGCTCCGCCTGGGCTGGGGAGGGTCCACCAGTGTTGAAAGACTCAACCACCCACCCACCCGAAAGGCCTGCCCCTGCTTCATGTTGTGAGCTCTCAGAGTCTCGGTTTCCTGGTCAATAGCATGGGGACAGAAACCTTTGCTCCATCTACACCAGCGGGTCCTCTGTGCATTGACCATCTGTGCCTCTGTCCCGTTCGGGTCCCCTCACCTCTCCAGGGTCTGCAGTGCTTTCCGGTGCAACTCATCCTGCTTGCTTTTCAGAGTGGCTGCAGGAGACAGGACGGGGACAGCCATGAGGGGGTGCTGGGGTGCCAGCTCAGCCCTGCCCCGTCCAGGGCACATGGGCTTTGCGTGGAGAGACCCCACTGGGCCCTGTTGGCGAATGCTTGCACTCAGGCAACTCCAGACTGATGCCACCCACCGCTCTGGTTATGGGGGAGAGTGTGTGGTGCCTACCTGGCCCCAGCCTCCTGGCATGGCTCTTCCTGCACCAGGTCCTTCCAGTCCACTGTCCTTTTTGCCACCTGAGCCAGCCTGACCCTCTCAAAGGCCTGATCCTGGAGGAAAAGGTTCCCACTTCCATCCTGGCCACGTGCCCCCTTGGGCTTCCTTACCCACGAGGCTGCTGCTGCTGCTGCTTCTTTTTTAACCATTTTAACACATTTCAGGTGTACAATTCATTGGCATTAAGTACATTCACAATGTTGTGTAACCATCATCACCATCCACTTCCAGAACTTTTTCATTATCCCTAACAGAAAGTCTATACCCACTGGACTCCTCTCCCTCTAGCCACCCCCCACAGCCAGTAACCTCTATTATACTTTCAGGGGCTGATTCCTATCAGTCTGGGGGGGGCGCCCATCACTCCCTCCCCCTCAGGCTGCGAGGATACAGAAGTAGGTGGCTGCCTGATCTGTGGGGATCACACAGCTGAGCTGGCAGGATCAGGGAGAGAATGCTCGGCTCTGGGTGGTGGGAGTGAAGCCCCTCCACCAAGCACAAGTATTTATTAAACACCTGCTATGCATCCAGCTTTACAGCATGCATGGAGGAGGATTCCAAAGACCCCGGAAGATCACAGCAGGGCTGCAGTTAAAGGTGAACCAGAATGAAGTAGAATGTGAGGTCGGGGCTGGCGGTCTATTACAGCTGCCTGAACCACAGGAGTCCTAGAGGCAGAGGGTGGCACGGGCTCTGCCAGGAACAGGGCTGGGCCTCGAATGGGCAGGAAGAACTGGTTGACAAGAAGGGCATCTCTGAGAGTGGTAAAGTCTGCACAAGAGAGTGGAATTGGGACCGAGAGCTGTGTGCGCGCGTGCATCTATCCCAGAGGAACCGAAGGGGATGTGTTAGGAGGTGGACGCTGATGAAACAAGAGGCCTGGGATGCCAGGGTCACCCCAAGCAGAGGTTCCCAGGTGGCACTCACCGTCGCTGGCCTGCAGGCTGTAGGTAAGTCCCAGCGCCAGGTAGCCCTTGGAGAGAAACTCCCCAGCTTCCTCCCCGAGATCGATCACCATTGTGGCAAAGCGCTCAGCCTCCTCCAGCTGCAAAGGGGAGAGGCCAAGTTCACTGGGAGGGCTTCACTGGTCTTAGCATGCAGGCCACTCATAGTCACCAGCCTCAGTCACTCAGAACTGCAGTTCCTCCTGTGTGGGCAGCACGACCAAGGTGGCTTGTCCAAGGCCACACGACCAGAGCGGAAGGATCAAAGCTGTTACCTCTACCTGTGACTCCTGGGATGTTTTCACCCACCAAGGGGCCTGTGCTCAAGGTCACAGGGCACGGTGTCTCTCAGAGAAAGCTTCCCCCGGCCCCGGGGACCCCCGCCTCCCATCGCTTGCTGAGATAGGTGCTGAGAGCATGGGCCCAGGACCAGGCAGGTCTGCGCCAGCTTCTTTCCTCATCTGGCCTCTGTGGGTCCCTGGGTCAGTCCCTGCTCGGCAGGAGGAGGTCAGGGTTAGGGGATACAGGCAGGGGTCTGGGACTGGGCTTAGGCGACACTGCCCACCCTGCAGAGCACTTGGGCTGCCACTTCTGCTCTGCCTGTGAGCTCACTCCCTGACAAAGAGAACTCAATTTTTTCAGGGGAAAAAGGCCTGGAGCTGTTTTTGTCCTATTCCGGTTAGAAAGGGACCAATTGGCACAGGTCACGTGTGCTCACATCATCATATACAACATGTGACACAAAGAGAGGGGCATATACAAGGCAGGCCGCCCGAGCCCCCTGGGTCACCCATGGTGGTCAGGCCAGTTAGGGAGACAGGGGACAGCTAGGGGCCTCAGCCGTGCCCACTCACAACCCACAGGCCTCCAGGAAATGCCCCCTCCCTCCGTGCAGGCCCAGGAATATTAACTGCCCACATGCCTGGTGTGGCAGTGTACCCAAGTTTGGGTCACCAAGAACAAAGATGGGTATTGCCTCATAGCAAAGGGGCTTAACAAATCATTGCCAAAGTCCACTGCTCCCCACAAGGTCCCCCTATGTGGGGTGTCTTCCCCTAGCAGAGGCCCACGAAGTCAACCAACCAGGGAGCAGAGTGAAGCCTAAGTCGGCTCTGTCACCCAGGCCAGTGTGCCCCGCCCTTGCTCTTATCTCTGCCTAGGTTGAGCCCCGCTCCCTTGGGAGAGGGGCAGCTCTGTGCATCTGTGGCCTGACCACTGGCCATAGCTGGGGGTGGAGGGGACGATGGGCTCTCTCTCCCCGGAGTGTGCAGTTGAGATGCGAAGACAGAGGCCATCAGCATGGAGAAGTGAGTTGAGCTAAGTCCACCATTTGGGCATAGCTATGGTGAGCTCCACACAGGAAGAAGGCTGATGGGGCAAAGAGCCCAGCCAGTGAACAGAGAAGGAAACAATAAAATCAGAGTACAACGGAGCCCGAGAGGGTGGGCTGACAGTGCAGAGAGAGATATAGCTGAGGAAGGCTGACTCCCTCTGGGGCCCAACCGCCATCCCTGACAAATGCTGGCCAGGGCAGTGGGCAACCTCCAGGTTGACAGGCTGGTCACAGAAACAAAAACGAGGGAGTCAGGGAGCTGGGCCTCTGACGCCATTAGAGCTGAGGAGCTGAAGTTCGGGGAGAGGTGGAGGCTCAGGAAACCCCACAGCTGCCTGCTGCCCAGCGCCGACTGGCTGGGTAGGGCCAAGACTACAGATGCTCTGATCTGTCTCCACAGCGCCTGGCCCTGCAGGACTCAGGAGGGCTAAAGGGGCCTACAGTCAGAGCCAGGCTGAGAGAAAAGCACTGGAGGACAAGCCCCTTGACACTGGTTCTGATCCTGACACCAGCTCTGATCCTGCCTCGGCCCCTGATAGCCATGGGACCTTGAGCAAGTCACTTAGTTTGTGGGCCCCAAAGGTCTTCATCTGCAAAATGTGGAGTTGCACCCCTCACTTTAACTGCTCCTCCCTACAGACCTTCACGGAGACGGAGACTTCTACAGCCCCAGACTCTGTGCTGTGCTGGGGGCTGCCCGGTGACCAGGGCGCAGGATGTCTGGAGAGCGTGCCCGGGATCCTGAGAGCCGACACAAAGGAGGGCAAGATCCCACAGAACAAGGTGGCTCTTAATTAAGGCTACACTGTGTGGGGCTGGCATGGGACTATGGCAGCCTCAAGAGAGGGGCCATCACGTGGCTGAGGTTGTCCAAGGAGGCCCCATGGCGGGGAGAGGGGGACAGCACCACGGGAAGGGTAAGTGAGCAAACAGCGCCTTTCCTCCTTATCCCAGAGGAATATCCCCATTACGGATGCGACTCGTCTCACACAGCCTTTAGGTTTCATTATGCCTCATGCAAAAGGAACAGGGTTTTTTTTTTATAAACCACCAAGTACAAGTTATAAAAAGAATCCAGAAACCTACTGCACTCCATGTGTAAACACTCTCCCCATGTCCTTCGACTTGGCCAACACCAGCTTCTGCAACCCACGTAAAAGGGGTGTTGGGAAGGAGGCTTGGCGATTGCCGGCAAACGGGGAAAACTTACTGTCCAGTTTAAGCACATCACATTGTGGATTTAGGGAGCTTACCATCCTTGAGCTTTAAGAAATGAAAACACATCCTTAACTTGTCCAACTTGCGGTCCACTCTGACCCCCAGGCCAGTAGCCTTCCTGCACCAGTACTTGCCAGCCTTATCCACATGGTTTAAAATGATCTCTAAGCATGGCGTTAGCATTTGTCTCAAATCAAACTCGCATGGCTTCAGTGTACCAGTTTCCTACATGGTCAACACTATTTTGATTTCTACTACCAGAAACAAAGGGGTTTTTTACACGTGCAGCCAACGTAGTAATTATAAGGAAAAGAAATAAAATCCAATCTATTATGTAAGACAATATATAATATGATAACCCCCAAATATATATGTATTTTAAATATAAAATATATTTTTAAAAGGAAACATTTATATTTAAATAAATAAATAGATATTAAAAAAAATATATAGTAATATATATAGCTCACAAATCCCCTTCACCTAAGACAAGACTAGGATTCCCAGAGCCCTTGAGAATGTGGCTTTTCCACCTTTGTCCTCAAGTACTGTAATCCAGCCCAGGTCCAGAGTCAGCACCACACCCATGAATATCTCTCCTCGCAGAAAGCCGGGTGGCCTAGGAGCTAAGAACACAGCTCTGGGGCCAGACTTGCTAGGCTCAAATCCCAGTGTGGCTACTACTTACTGTGTGACCTTGGGCATGACACTTCACGTTGCTGTGCCTCAGTTCCCCCTTCTGTGAAATGGGGGCACTAACTGTCTCCTTCATAGGGTTTCTGAGAGGACATGGTGAATGCTCAGAGCAGTGCTCGTGTAAATATAAACTTTTATTATTAGTTGCAATTTTGTATCTATAAGTATTCGAGAATTTTTTAAAGTTTCAGGCTGATAGATGCAGCAAGCAGCATCTGAGTAGATCTCTCCCTTACACTACATGATCTCAGTGACAAGTTAGGAAGTGACGTCAAAGACCACCCTGAGTCCAGAGAGGGAACATGACCGCCAGCCTATTGTCTCTGGTTTGACCCTTAGGTACAGAAAAGGAGTGACGACATGAGGACGAGCTGGGTCTCCAGAGCCCTAGGCAGTCCGCTGGGCCAGGCTGCTCCAACCCTGACCACTTGACCGTGGTCCAGGACGCGCACACACGTATCCACTCACCTACCCTTCGTCCCAGCACTCACCCAACTGTGGGTGATACACGTGGATGTTTTCTGTCCTCTTCTCTAACAGTCTATTTCCATTTTTTTTAAGAGTTGTGTTTCGGAGCCCACTAATGGGTGTCACCTTGGGTTGAGCCACCCAGCACCTGCCCATTACACCCACCCTGGCCACATCTTTCTCCCACTGAGGACCTCATCGGTCCTTTCCAATCTCCAGACGCTTCCTCCGGTGGCCTTAAAAGGAACAGCGGGTAGCTCTGCAGTTGTGGCTCCTGCTTCTGCAAGATCCGCCCGGGTCCCAGCACTGGGCCCTCCATGCTCATGAAAAATACTTGTAGGGCGAGGGGTTCTCAAAATTCTTTTCAACTGTTCCCTTCCCAACGATACACTGCTTTTAACACCTCCTTTCCCTACGGCAGCCACGGAACTTTGCACAAAGCCCAGGTGGAGGTCCTCGCCCTCCCTTGTGATTCTAGGCCACCTGATGGGATGGGTGTGTCACAGCTGAAGGTTCTGATGCACAGGGAACTTGGGGGATCTACTCAAGGTCACCTGGCTAGTAAGTGGCAGAACTGCGTTTCCAACCCAGGTCTCCTGATCTACAACTGGCCCATTCTGAGCTGCCCGATTCATGGCTGCCCTCTGTGGTTCTTCCTTTTTCTCCTCTCTGACCCTCTGGGGAAGGATGCACTGCAGGGTATCATGCTTTTGCCTTCCATACGTAAGAATCATAACTTTACAAGTTCCTGCATCTCTCCAGTTGTCCTAATTTGGTCCCCACCGAAGGCTGGCTTTGGCTGTACACAGCGCTTACGCTCAGGCTGCCTCCCACTCCGGCGCTGCCTCCCTCCTGGCGCGGCGGGCCAGGGTGGTTGTCCCCTGGGATCTTCACCCTCTTCTTCCCTTCCTGGGAACCGGAGAGAGGTCACTCCTGAGTCTGCAGGGCTTGTTTAAAGAGCACCTCCAGGTTCTCCTTAGGCCTGTCCTGCAGGGCCCAGGACCGGTTGCTATCTACTCTACTGAAAACACACTTTGGTCCCTCTGGGGGAAGCAGGCACTCTTCCTAATTCCCACAAGCTAATGGCAGCAGAGCTGCCATTCTTTCTTCCCTCCCTCGTAAACACTTAATCCATCCTCCTGGCTCTACTCACCCCTCAACCTGAAAAATGAAGGCAAAAGCACAAAAGCACATCCCTTCTGAGAGCCTGCGTATTTGGGTAGGGCTGTCACAGGGATAGCTGTCATTGACCTGGCACCTGCAATGTGCTAAGTAGGGGCACTTCTCAGCTCTGGTGTTTCCAGGTTACAGATGAGGCACAGAGAAGGTAAATTATTCCCTTAGAGTCACACAGCACTAAGCAGGGAGGCAGGGATTTGAACCCCCTCTGCTCTGCCTCCAAAGCCTACACTCTTTCAACCACCCACACAATCCCCTCAGGCAAAGAGGCCCAGAGGCAGTATTACCAAAGAGGAGCACAGCTTGCTTCGGTTTCATAACCTCCCCTCCTTCTTTCTGTGCGTGACACACAGCACTCATGCACTCCCCCACCTCCTGTCCTCCTAGGAAAGATTCAGTGTTTTAAATTGCATGAATTTTAAGTAACTATGTTTGAAAGGATATTAAAAAATATTTACATCCCCCTCTTCTCCTGCCCCTAGTAACTGGCTGGGGATCCTGGTAAGACGCTGGCCATGCCAAAGCAAGAGGCTGCCACAGAGGACTGTCACCTAGGGGAGCTTCAGGCCAAGCTTCCCACCTGATCCCATAGCTGACCCAGCTGCTCCCACCCCACTGCAAACCCCATATCAACCAGTATGTGACCATCCCTCTGCCTGGTCCCTTCCCTACCCATTCCAGACCCAGGCCCAGCCTACCAACCCCCACACTGGCTCTGCCATAAGGACAGGATGTGGGGACAGCAGGTGCTCCGCCCCTCGGCACATGGCCACCCAGTCCGGTTTTATCCAGCACAACTCGTTTTTCAAATGTCCCAGTTTCAGCCTCCCTTCCTGCAACCTGGGCCAAATTGTCCACCCCTAGATTTCTGTCCCCTGCTAACAGAGCTTGGTTGGGCAATGGCTGGGCCTGCTGGGGACTGATGTGAGCCAGAATCACTATGAAGGCAAGGGACAAAGGTGATATCAGACATCTTTCAAGATCCGTGTCCTGTCCCCAAAACTAGCATCCTCCTGGGTGCCTCGGTCAGACCCATTCTTCCTGCTCAAAGCCTTGATAACAGAGAGTGCTGGGCCGTCTCTCTCCTGGCCTCCTTGGAGAACCAGCTGCCCTTGGCTACCGACAGCCTGTTCTCGGTCCAGCAGTAACCCAGGGAGCCCGGGAGAACCACTGAACCAGATGCAGACTCCCCACACCTATCCCTCCTGGCCAGCTGGGGCAGATGTCATTCTATAAGATATTAGTGACCACCTACTACGTGCAGGGTTCTGTGTGGGCAAGAGGGGCTCAGGGTGCGAGACATGGCAAGTGAAAAGCTCCCCATCTAATCAGGAAGGCAAGTGCCATCTAAGGGCAGAATTCAGTGCCATGTGTTTGTGCTCATCAGCAAGTAGGATTCATTCAATGAACACCAGGCATCAACCCGGGGCTGGGGTTTCAAGAAGGAAGAGACAGTTCCTGTCCTCAAGAAACACCAATGATTACAACGTGAGGTGCTAAGTGTCCAAGGCAGGTATAAGTGAGGCTTTACGGAGCTGCAGAGGTAAGGTTTTGGTCAGGGAAAGCTGCCAGGACTGCCGCCCACCCCGCAGGACCTGTTCTAGCCTGGCTCGCTAACGGGACCCAATTCAGTCTGTACCCAATTTACACACAGGCTCAAACCAGCCCCCTGACCCAAATACGCTCCCGGCTGAGGTTAAGCAACTCACCCTCCTCCCTGATTCTGATGACAAGTCTGCATGTTTAAGTTTCCTTTTGGGCTTTTCTATTTATGTTGTCATTGATTACTTTGCTCCTAACTCATCTGATTTCAATTTGGACTGATTTGATCCTAATTTTATTACCATGTAATCTGAATGCACATAATTACTGTAATTATGCTGCTGAGGGAAACAGCTCCTCCACTGCGGGAAGACCTAAATTTAGGACTTCCTGGCAAGGGCGGCTGTTGGCTGGGTGGACCCACAGACACCTCAGAGCTGGCAGC
>PVJD01018729.1:0-13579 GCA_004026545.1 Mormoops blainvillei | reverse complement strand
CCTGGGGGAGTGTGGGGCAGCTTCAGCAGAGCTGAAACAAGACATCAAAGCCCTCCCTGGAAGCCTGGGGTGCTGTCTGCCTCACCGTTCTGTGCCTCCAGCAATCAGCTGGGCCACTATCACGTGACCCTCAGCTGGTGCTCCCCTCCATCCACCGCAAAAGTGCTGAGAGAGAGCGAACTTTTGGGGCTGTGACCTGTTGTTCCTGATGAGTGTGAAAGGGGTCCAATGGACCCTGGGGAGGTGGTCAAGATGCCAGATGGCACATCCTCAAACAGCTGGCCATCTTACCTGGTGCTTCTGAGGGTGGATCTAAGGGGGAGACAGTGGAAGAACTATCTGCTTTGCGGTCGTTGTGCTCAAAGCTCCACACACCTTCCCTTCCTAAGAGCAACTGTCATTTATATGATAGCAGCTGACATTCACTGAGAATGTACTGCATGCCGGAGACTATGCTAAGCCCTTTATAGGATTATCTGCCTTAATCCTCACAGCATCCTTACAGGATGGGTGTTATTATCGTCTCCATTTTACAGATGAAATGATTAAGGTCTAAATTCGTTAAGTAACACGCCCATCTTCACTCCACCAATAGGCAGCACTGAGGTGGGGCCTCAGACGCAGGCTCTCCTGTGATTTCAGCCATACTGCACTTTGTCTACACAATTGCTGGAGGGAAAATGGGAAGCGGGGCCAAGTGGACAAGTGGAGTCAAGCCGGCCAGGTGACACAGAAGTGCCTGAGGAAGCCAAGTCACCGGTATCTCAGTACCTCTTGTTTGTCCTTGAACCACAGAGTAAAACCCAACTGGGGAAACTGCTCAGTCCAGATGGGGAGGAGTACGGGGCTCACATAAATAGGGTTCTCTTGGCTACCATGGGAAACTCTCCAAACTCAAGGAAGGGGCTGTAACCATAGCAATGGTGACATGCCCTAATCTCTACCTCACAGAAAGAAAAGAGTTTTATCTTAAGAAGTGACTGCCGGGATAGTCTACCACTGACATTCAACTAGGGTAGCAAAAAGCCAGTGGAAAAATTTGGTGAAATACTGCCCTGTTGACCACCCAGAGTCTGGAGTTGTAACAACAGGATCTCGGGGGGTGGGGGTGGAGATCAGGCAGTTCAGGTCTCCTGCCAGGAGCCATCAGTGCTGGGGTCAGTAGGTTTGGCATCTGTCAGCATCACTGTTCACTAAAACCCTTGAAGGCTTGCCTCACCATAGCCTGTTGAAAGCCACCGTTTCCTTTCCTCCTGCACTGGCTCACCTACAGTGTTAGTAAGCAATTTGAAAAGCAAATTACACTAATTTTGTTTATCTCTAAAGTGTGAAATTTTAGAAGATGGTGCCAAATGAAAGATCATGGATATTTCTCAGTTTGTTTCTGCCTTTTCTTTTTTTAGTGTGCTCATTCTTAAAGATATTCCTCTGCCTTGTAAATTTCACTAAGCCAAATGAAAGATGAAAAAGATTATAAAATTACCTTTAAAAGTACAGGCTTTGAATGCTGATAAGAAGAAAGAACAGACTTCTATGGATCAGTAAATGCAGATATTTTTGCACACATACATTCTAGTCCTCTTGTTCATTGTGTCAAAAGAAGTCAGCTAGAATATACACTCCAACTAATTGGTATAACTTTTACTTATGAAACAAGACTGAAACAGAGTTGTCATTGAAGGTAGAATGGAATCTCATTTTATACATGAATTTCAGTCTAAAGTCAGTGCGTTGATTGTGAGAATTGAAGGTGGTCAAAGTTATCCTTGGAAAGTCTTGAATTATTCCATAAAAAACAGTACATATGATATGATGTCTGCAACTGTATCAGGTAGCTATTGCCACAAATTCACTGCATGACAAACAATCCCTCAACCTCCTTGGAAAACAACAGTCAGCATTTGTTTATTACTCATGCACCCGTGGATCCGCTGTAGCCTTTCTGTTCCATGTTCCTCATTCTGGGACCCAGGCCGGAGAGGCATTTGCTCTCTAGGGCACATTCCTCCCATGGTAATGGCAGACATACAAAACAATGAACCCACATAAGTGCATTTTAAACATCTCTTTGCACTACCACTTGCTAACATTTCATTGACCAAAGCAAGTTACATGGCCAGGTCAAAATCAAGAGGCAGGAGAGTGCCTTTCAAACACCATGGCCATGGCCAAATATGGCTGTCTAGCCCTTCTACCTAGGGGTGAAGAAACAGGACAAATAATTCAAATGACCACAAATCTTTAAGGTATAGTATTTTTAATTGTATAAAAGACATGGTTCTAGTCCAGTCAGAGCAATTCAATCTGTGCGTGATGCTGTTCTTAAAGACAACATATTTACTCAGCTTTTGGGTGTTTCTTTGGTATACATGCCCTCTAATGGCCAGAGAAATGTGTCTGTGAAGCTGACCCAGCAGCCCCCTCAGCCAACCCCCCCACCCCCGGGAGACTCTGAAAGGGTCTTTCTCCCCACCAGCCCTTGTTCCTGATGAACTTCCTGGGCTCTGCCTCCAACTGCCAGCCCTGCTCCTTGCCGCCAACCTAACCCTCTGGTCCCATTCCTGCTCACTCTGACTCCCTTGGACCACGTGCTTGGGTGGGACTCTGTTATCCCCCCATGGCTGGACAGCGCCTCCCCACCCCCGATATTCCGAGACTCAGAACTCTGGGACTCAGGGTCACCAGGAAGGGAGGCTGGACAATGAAGACCTAAAAATACCACTTTTCCCTAAAATGTCCAGTAAGGCAAAAATGGCCTAAAAGTTAGGATTCATTCTGGAAAAAGTAGACACTAATTATTTCAAGCAGAAAGAGATTTAATTCAAAGAAGCACCTGGCTGTGGAGCAGGGCTGAGGAAGTCTGCCTTAAGGAAATCAGGAGGAGTGGGGATCACAGGGAAGCTGCCCCAACCAGGGCTCCAGCTGCCTGGTGCAGCGAAGCAGGTGGTTCTCAGGAAGTGTCTCAAAGCCAATGGCAGCGGCTGTCAACAACTTCAGTTGCCTGCTGCAGTACCTGGTTCTTGAGGAGGCCACCCCTGCCCCTTAAAACTACAGTAGATCATCTCAGGTGCCTGTCAGAGTTATTTTTTTCCACTTGTCATTGGAAAACTTTATCTCCGAACCACAATGGCAAAGAAATGGCAAACTTTTCTCCAACAATGAAAAAAAACAATGCAGAAGTGGGCAGAGGTGATGCTGGGTTGACACAGACAGTGCAGAAAATCCATCACACACTTTTCTCATAGTTAAAATTCCAAACGGCAACCACCACCATGCCATGCTTCTGCCCAACTTGATGCCTGTAAAAACGTGCTCATAGCATTTAAAAAATCATCCAGATAATTGTGTTAGCTCAAGAACTTGCAGAACACTAGTAGGCCCACTTCCATGTTCATTTATCTAAACTGAAGAATGATATTTATAGTTAAGGAATGTTTTACTTGGATACTGTACGGTTTTTAAAAATGATTGGAATTTTATATTATTTCAACTAAACTCAATAGAATATCACACTGAAAATTTTATGATACTCCTGTTTCTGGTAAAACTTGAAAAATCCCTTCCTTCATTTCTACCTAAATGAAGGAGGAGAATTCTTTTCCCATGTATTTTCCTGCTATATTGGCATCTTGGTTTTGTTCACACATTATTTTATACTAAAGAAAGTCATACACTCTGATAATAAATCCAACTGGGAAATCATAACAACCATAAACAAAGATTCTCATCCCACCCTTTTCAGTATAGGAAGAGTCTCTAAAACATATAGAATACATTCGTAACACAAGGGAGAGAATTATTCAGTGATACCTACAAAGCAAAAGTTAAGAAATTTGAGTTGAACCCTCTTGGATCCTGGACTGTAGCCATTCATGTATTTACTCATTCATTCAACAAGCACCAGAGTATTTACCCTGTGCCAGGTGAAGCTGTGTGTGGTTCCTACACTCAGGTCCCCGCCTCATTGAGGAGCTCTCCTGCCCTAACATCTAGCTCACAAAAATTCCCATCTCCAAACTGAATTGGAGGAAATAACGCATATCACCAAATGAAATTCTTAGCTTTTCCAAAGGAATCACCAAAGAGCTGTTTCACACTGCTGATAAGATTTTAATTAGTGAAACTAAAGTTACACTTGTTTGTAGAGGAAGCAGTACTGCCAGCAGGTGGCTCCAGCAAAGCCATCTGGTGAACTGAATGACTGAATGCCCTTGGCCATAAATGAATGTGCTTGGGTGTCCCTCCGAGTTACCTGGATTTTCAGGGAAACTGGTAATTAGGTGACTGAATTCCCTATTTTTCAGAGGATATAAATATCTGAATTTTTGTGGCTTTATTTTTTTCAGAAACATTTTATTGAATCAACGTTTTCATAAGAGGTTGATATTAATAAACGCCATAGGTTGGATTCTGCAAAATATAGATGAGTTTCTGTTTTCAAAAGAGGATAATATTATATCCAACGATGACACTGTAAAATCACAGAGCCAGAGGACTCTAGAGAGTTGCTAATATACTGCCAGTAGCTGTCCAGAAAAAACCACAGAAGGTTGGAGCTGCAAGACTCCTTACATTTTAGAGCAGGAAACCGAGGCCTGGAGAAGAAAACACTCGCCTAATGCCACCCACGGAGTGGAAGTCTGCGTGGACTCCTGGTTACGGGCTGCTCAGATGACTGACATCCCTAGAGAACCACACGGCAAGGAGAAACACAGCTAGCCCTCAAAGGTCTTGAGAAGAAACCGTTCCCCAGCCATTACGTTACTCCTTTGCTCGTTAGTCATCACTGACTGCAAATCTATTTGAGACACACTAGTGATGTCATTCTACAAGTGAGATGGCTAACAGGAACACTGCAGTGCAAAAGGCAGGAAAAACCACTCCAGCATACGAGTTGTAAGAACACAGCTCAGAGAAAAAGTTGTTAATAACTGTAATGAGTAAAGTACACTAATATATGAATCAGTCTACAATTTTTTTATTATTGAGGGTTCTATTACAATATAGTTAAGTGTTAGGAGCAAGCATAGTGTTCAGATTAGACAGCTTTAGTGTTTCAAATACAGTTTCGATTACACACCAACTTGGAAACTTGTACAAGTTAACCTATCTGAGCCTCCGTTTTCTAATCTGTAAAAGAAGGGTGTCATAATAAGAGATAATCTGTATAAAGTACTTAGCCAAGTATCACTATAAAATACGTACCCACTAAACGTTAGCCACAAAATACGTAACACAGATTAAGTAAATGGTCACTGTTTGCAACCGACATACCTGAAGAGGTTAGTTCCTATTACTGTGGCCACCACACCAGGTAGCACTTCCAACACTGTTGATATAGACCTTTTTAAGGTGTCAGCGCCTACCTTCTGGATTTCTCTAGGTGCAGGTAACCTGCACTCAAAGTCTTGCATAGGAACTTTTGACTGTTTACAAAGGTTAGGTTCAGTACCAACATTATTTTCTAATTCTTTTTTCTGAAAAAGAAAAAGAAAATATTATAGGGCTTCAGAACTTTAGCATGTGGAAAACTTAAGGGAAGAGGGCTTTTTTTTTTTTTTTTTTTTTTTAGTTCTGAATAGGTACAAATCAAAATAATATAAATCAGGACAATTTTAAGAGGATGGCCAATCTAGCTGATGTAACCTACAGGTTGGATTTTCCTATTCGCAGGACCACCAAGACCCTAAGGTTGGGCTGACCAGGGACGACAAGGATGGACCATCAGATGAAGCCTGTGGGTGCAGCCAGTTCTGAGACATAATTTAGAAAGAGGTGACTTTAGCCCTGGCTGGGCAACTCAGTTGGTTGGAGTATTATCCCAATATGCCAAGGATGCAGGTTCAATCCCCAGTCAGGACACAACCAAGAGTCAACCGATGAATGCATTCATGTGTGGAACAACAGATATGTTTCTTTCTCTCTCTCTCTCCCCCACCCCCACTTCCTTTCTCTCTAAAATCAATAAATTAAAAAAAAAAAGTGGCTTCAGCTAGGGGAGGGGCGCTTGAGCATAATGGATAGGAAGTGGGAGACAGAGGTAGTTTTCAAGTGCATCTATCCAACTCCACTTCTTACTGGTTATGTGACCTTGGGTAGGACACTTAACCTTGCTAAGCCTCAGTTTTGTTAATGGTAAAGTGAGACAAGCTTAGCCACATGCCTAGCCCAAAGCAAAAGCATAATAAGAGCAGGTCATTATTGTGACTAAGAGACAACTTAGTAAAGACATTGAAGCCTGCATACAAAAGCGCCAATGACCAAGAGGCAATGGGTAGGTTAAGCCCCTCACAGAAAGGCCAGTAGTCCTGGACCAGTACCCACGGAAGAAGGTGAAGCCCCTTCCTTCTTGCTCTCCATGCCCTCACCATCTGCACTCACTCCTGCCTTGTTTCAGGCCCTCATCATCTCACACTGGGACCTCGGTGGTCTCCTGGCCTCCTTCATCCATATCCACTCCCATTCGTTCTCCCCAGTGCTACCAGACAGCATTTCCTACAATGAAAACCCAACCAAGTTCGGTCTGCTGAAAACTCTTTGATGAGGATTTTAGCAAGAATGGCCCCAGACTCCTTGGCATGGTCCATAAACCTTCCATGACCAGACAAGTCCTTCCATCTCTTGCCTCACCTGCACACTGGAGAATTCTGGAAGCCAGAGAAATGTGAGCTTCACTTTGTGGTCCCCAGCAGACGAGACACCGGCTTGGGGGCAGAGAAACTGCATTTACCTAAGCGTTTACCGTCTATCAGTTCTCACGTTTAGCTGCATGGTCACCTGGCAAGTTCATAAAATATACCAATGCCCAGGCCACCCTCCAGACCAATCGTATCAGGGAACCCTGGGGTGTGACCCAGGCATCCGCCTTTTTAAGCTTCTCTGGCCGTTCTCATATGCAGTCAAGGTTGCAGATCACAGCCACACACTAATTCTCGTCTTTTAAAAAAACGGAGTCTTATCACTTGTTTGAAGTCCAAATATGCCGGCCTCAAATTCTATTATCAGCCACCTGCTAATCACTGCTTACTTTGGGAGAAACACTGATCAATTTCAGAAAGAATGTCAGGGAAGTGAAGATGCGTGATCGATTCAGCGAGTGGGAGGCTGGCCCAGCCTCCCTCAAAGCCCGTGGTTTTACAAACACCCCCCTGAATGTCAGTGAGCATGAGTCCTCGTGGCCTGGGCAGCTTTCCGTGGAACAGCCTGGTCCCATCCAACCTGGCACAGCAGGACTAGCACGGGGAGGGAGGAAGTGACTCAGGGTTGTCCTCTCCCCTACCACGGGACCAGGCTGTAACCTTTAATGAAAGGACAGGTAAAAATAGCAACAGCACTTTAGGAAGAACTCAGAATTTTTAGATTCTGGACCATCTGATTATATAACTGAGGGTATGTGATCCAAGGAAGGGCAGGTAAGAGTTATTTATCATCTTTTGGGTGTCCTGCATAGGTACTCTGTGTGAGTCTTCTGTCTTAATTTTCACAAGGACAGGTTGGTGTTGTCACCTTCCTTTTATAAGTGAGGAGGTGGTGAGGCAAGATGACACGTTGGGATCACCCAGCTGGCAAACAGCAGAGGACAAGTGCTGGCACCTGCAACAGAAGGCACGCTGTGCACCTTTGATGGCTGGCTCCTCTCACTGCCTGTCCAAGCACTCACACTCCTGCCTGCGTCCTGGCTCAGCCCTAATGCTGACACTGAGGTGGGGATGGGCATGGCATTCTCAGGAGCCAGCACGCTGTTTGGCTGTATTAGTGTTCATGTAAAGACGTGGTGAGAGACGAGAGCAGGGCCTGATCCAGCAGGCCTCGAGTTCCAGGACAACTGGAACGACTTGTTTCCTGTAGGCAGTAAAAGTTCATTAAAGAGTGTTAACCGAAGAAGGACATGTGCCACATGTGCCATCCAGGTTTCAGGAGGATGCATCTGGCAAACTACCTGCGGTGGACTACGAAAGAGTGGACCTAGAAAGTAAGTTGGAAGATGCTACAAGTGCTCAGATTGTGGTCTCTAATATAGTAGTGAAATACCTTTTACTACTATAAAGAACCAAGGGATTCTTAGAAAAGTGGACACTTGCAGGTCTGGGGCAAAAGCTGAGACAGAGCCTTGGCTGGTGTGGCTCAGTGGATTGAGTACTGGCCTACGAACAAAAGGGTAGCTGTGTTCGATTCCCAGTCAGGGCACATGCCTAGGTTGCGAGCCACGTCCCCAGTGGCAGAGGGTTGGGAGGCGGGGGGGGCGCAAGAAGCAACCACACATTGATGTTTTTCTCCCTCTCTTTCTCCCTCCCTTCCCCTCTCTCTAGAGATAAATAGATAAAATCTTTTAAAAAATACTGAGACAGAAAGAAAAGGAACAATGAAACATCAGAAGACCACTGAGGTCACATCAAAGGACACAGGCATCAACCTGAAAATCTCCCACCGCCAGAGGTGGGGCGATTTCAATAAAAAGGAATAATGACTGAAATGGATTGAAACATGTCAAGCATATAAAAATTTTGTGAATTCAAAACAATGTACCATCCCTTCCTCTCCCCACAAAAAGCAGAAACAAAAACAAAAACAAAACAAAAAACAGAAAATATAGCTCATTAGTTAAGTACTTTTGGAAGTTGCTGGGGCATTAACTCTTTATTCTGGAGATTGATATATGAAGGAAAAGAATGAACCATTTATCCTACTTTTCTAATTCTTTTAGGGCAATGAAGTAGTTGATGAGGAAATGATTTTCTTTTTGGAAAGATCACAGTCAGTAATTAATTGGGGAGGAATGTTAAAATTAGAAAATCACCAATTTGCAACTCTTATTGAAATAATGAATCTAGGCAATGATCATCAATGGCTATGAAAACCATGAAGTGAAGGGTGATAAAGTGAGCATTTAAGATAGGCATGACCTCTCAGAGCAAGAGAGACCTAAGCCAGTTCCAGTGACTGAGACCCTAAATAGTTGTAACGTAAAATTAAAAAATGCCAATATTATACACCCATTCTGTGGTCCTTTTCAAATGTGTAGGTTTAATACTAGGCACCTTTTAATGCACTCCCTGGCGACTGTATTCTAATGAAATTTGGAGATGAGATCCTTCATGAATATGCTCCATCCTACAGCCTTACCCCAGACCCCATCACAGAGCACTGGGTACATCTCAGATGACTTCCTCGGTGGGAAAACAATAATGCCATTTCTGCCCTCCAACTCTATCCTACCCCAGAGTGTAGTTACAGTGAGAGTAAGAGCCAGGCAAGTAACGGTTCCCCTGTAGGAACACTTGCCCCCACATTGGCCCATGTATCTGCACCCACTTGCTTTGCCTTTCCATCCACGGCCTCGGATTACCTTACCTATGTGCTTATCAGGCTCTACCCACCACTTTGCACTAAATGGTATCTCCTCTGGCAAACCCAAAACATTGTTCTGGAAATTCTTTTGCTAGATTGTTATTATTTTCCCTTCTCTTCGGGATCATTGACATCAACACAAAATCTGTTCACTACTTCTCACTAAAAGTACCTTTTCTTGAGCCCACTTCTCCACCAACTTCCACCCAACTTCTTAGCTCCCCTTTATAGGAAAATCTCCCTGAAAGACTTATCTGTACTTACTGTATCTGACTCCTCTCCTCACCCCTTTTCTTAAACACATTCTACTCCCATCCCATTCTTGCTGACCGCCATCTCCTCTACAAGAGGGTAAGTCCAGCCCTTGTCTTCCTTCATCTGCCAGCAGCATGCAGCGCAGTTCTTTACTCTCTCCTTTCTGAGGTATCTTCTTTGGGCTTCCAGGACTCCTCCATATTCCCCAGGATTGTCTCTTACTTCGCTTGTTCCTCCTTCTGAGCCTCCTTTGCCGATTCCTTCTCCCTCTCTCTGTCTCCAACTTCTTAACATCATGGTGCACTGGGGCTCAGTCCTTGATCCTTTTCTTGGTTTAGGCATTTTCTTGACTTTAAATCCACCCATAGATGGATCCTCCCAACTTTAAACTCCAGCCCAGATCTGTTAAATCCCAGACTTGTGTCCCACCCTCTCACTGTCTCCCTTAGTTATGTAATAAACCTTCCAAACTACATGTGGAAAGCTGAAGTCTTGATCTCTCCTCTAAAACAGTTTCCACCTGCAACCTCCCCTATCACCAGTTGATGGAAATTCCATTCTTACAGCTGCTCAGGCTCAGGAGTGTGGCTTCCTCTTTCTTCCACAATCCACACCCAATCTTTCAAGAAATTCTATGGGCTGTACCAACAAAATAAATCCAGAATCTGACAACTTCTCAAAACTTCCCTTATGAACACCCTGCTTCCTCCCATCATCAGTTCATGCCTAAGTCACTGTAGGCCTTTTGTGGCAGAGACGGGTCAGCTGTTCACAGAATCCATTTTCTCTTCTTCCTGGGCACACATCTAGACCACATTCTCCATGCACCCTGGCAGTTCGGTGTGGCCATTTGACTGAGTTCTAGCCAACAGAAAAGTGAGCAAGAGTGAGATGTACCACCTCCAGGCCTGGTGGTAAAAACCTCCGACCAGCTTGATGCAGATGGGTCTACCTCCTTCTGGCCTAATCTCAACACAACAACCAGAGAAACCCTTTTAAAACATAAGTCAGATCATATCATGTCTAAACCCTTTACGATGCTCCCCATTTCCCTCCAGTAAAAGCCAGAGTCCCACCAATGGCCATAGGGGCCTCTATGATGGGCTACTCTGACCTTATCCCCACTCTCTCCATCCCACTACTTTGGCCACATCTGGCCTTGTGCCCCCACACACCAGGCACTCCTTCATCTAGGCTTTGCCTGGGCGATTTCCTGACTGAAGCCCCAGACTAGCTTCCTCACCTCCTTCAAGTATTTGCTCACGTATCATCTTTGTGATGGGATCTATCCTGACCAGCCTATCAGAAATCACCACCCTCCGGTTCCAGTATGCCCAATTCTCCTTTTCCTGATCTATTTTTTCTTTTCATGGCACAGAATTCACCACCTCCTAATATACTATATAATTTACTTATTGTTTATTATCTTTCTCCCCGCTGTTCTACCTGTCCTTCTAGAATGCAAAATCCATTCTGAAGTCCTGGGCTCTCAAGAAGAGATCAGAAGAGGTGGTCAGAAGAGCTGTTATCTCTTTTGTTCAGTGATGTATCCCAACCACTTAGAAGAGTGTGCGGCACACCAAAGATATTTAGTAAGTATTTGTGGACTCAATTAATTAATCCCATAGTATTATTATAGAATTATTTCTATTTTATAGGATTATATGTATTAGTTATACAATTGGTTTTGTAAGTTAACTAGCACCTACTGTGTGTTTAGCACTGTGGAGATACAATAAAGGACATATTCATATCCACTGTCTCCATCTCCTCACTTCTAATTCCTTCCCTGAACCATCCTAATCTAACTTCTTCCCCATTGTGAACAGAAATGATTCTCATCAAGGTCACCAGAGACCTTCAGGTTGCTAGAGCTAACGAGCATTTTCAAGCTGTCGTCCCAGCGAGACATTTTAGCAGTATTTGACTGGATATTCAACCTCATACTTAGACACACTAGACCCCTCTAACAGCGTGCGCCACGGGGACACACTGGCCCTGGGCTTCTTAGTCACCACCATGCTCCCCTAGTTTTCCTCCTGCCTCTGGGTGGCTTCATCACAACCTCCTTTGCAGAACACATTCTCCTCTACCCGGTCCTTAAATTATGCTTTTTCCCACACATCAGTTTGAAGCACTTAACACTTTCCAGTTGATTTCCTCTGTACTCATGGCTTTAACTGACATTCTTTGCTTATGGTCCTCAGACATATCTTCACTGAGCTTGGGAATCACATGCAGTTGACCCTGTCAACGTTTCCTCTTGGGTATCTCTAAATCACTGTGTGCAGGCCTGATCTCCCATCTCCTCTTCCACACTGTCCATCCAACATCCTAACCAGACACCTGGGAGGGAATCTTGACCTTCACCTGTCTCTCCGGCTGCACTTTCTCCTACTGCGACAGGCCACCATCTCTGACTTAATCCATTTTCACCTCCCCGATTCTGTCCTGATCTACTTTCTGCAATCAGAAAAATCTCCTAAAAGCTCAAAAAATATGACTAAATGTGACTGTCTTTTCTCTATTTAAAATTCTTTACTGTCTTTCTTTTCTTGTTTTTTTGTTTTTTAAAGAAACTTTTCATTTTCTGTCAACCTTATTTCCATGTTAAGAGTGTGTGGAAGAACAATTTAGGACCACTCAGTGGTTGTTCCTACCCACTCAGTGACCTGAGCAATGGGGGCTGCAGACCAGCCTCAGTGGCAGGCTGAGCGCTCCAGGCTTCAGTAGGAAACTGCTGAATGGGCACAGAGGGCACCTGTGCCTTCAGACCAGCCTGCGACCTCAGGTTGAACAGCAGTGAATTCAGCAGATGGTGTAGTCCATTCGCCTGAAATTCCTCCTTTTCCTTTTCATTCTTCCCAGGGTGTCCGTAGAAGTAGAGATCAGGCATGACCTCCCACCGGTGTTCACAGGAGATGGTGCCGCACATGCACAGAACTTCCCGGGCCAGTATCCACCACAACAGACACACTGAGTGAGCCTCCTTGTTGTTGCCAGAAATGGTAGTGTGCACATAGCACAGAGGAGAGTCTGTGTGGCACAGAGCAATGGTAGGCAGGCTAACATAAGATGCCTCTGGGAGAGGCTGATGGTCAGCCCTGGCATCAGCAGGCCCCAGAAGTCCCAGACTCCAGCAGACTGCCTGGATCTGGTGAGTGAAGCTTCCAGGAGTGAGGCGGCCAGTGGCTCCGGTAGCAGCAGCAACCTGCAGCAGAGCTTGCTGGCCACTGTTCCTGGAAGATAGGACACTGACACCACCAGGTTTTCAATGGCAACAATGGCATGAGCTGCCAGCCGAAGCTTCTCAGATTTATGAGGTAGATACCATCACTTTTCCTTTTGCAGATGTACTGCTCCATTTGGAAGTCAAGGTTGGTGCCACTTAAGTGGGATCCCACTGCAGGAAATTTGAGGACATCCTCCTCCTTCGTTTGCAAAACATTAAGGATGCCGGATATTGTGCCAATTTCTCTTTAAGTTGCAGGGGAAGAGCAATGACATATGATTCCCTCTCTGGGTAGTGTGGAAAGGCTTCCTTTTGCCTTTTTTTTTTTGTAAAATAAAAATTAAAGTCTTTGACATAGCCTGAAAAGAATATAGACTTGGGTCCTACCCACCCACCTCCTTGCCTTTACCCTAACCTCTTCTTCCCTCATTCCCTTCTACTAAGGACTCTCACAGGCCCTCAGATGCCCCTCGCTTCGGGACCCTCACAAGCTTTGTTCTTTCCTAGCTGGTCTGATTCATCCTTTGTAGTGCAGCTGAAGAATCAGTTCCTTAGAGAGCTTTCTCTGTGTCTTCAGGGAAGTCCCAGGCCCCTGTCTTAGTCAGTTCAGGCTGCTATAGCAGAGTATGACAGACTGGGTGGCTTAAAAAACAGAAATTTATGGTAGAGGCTGGAACCCTGTAATGAAAGCACTGACAAACCTGCTTTCTAGTGAGGGCCCTCTTCCTGGTTTACAGGTGGTCA
>PVJD01018728.1:0-13589 GCA_004026545.1 Mormoops blainvillei | reverse complement strand
TTGCTTGTTTGAGAGGATTTAGGAAGTTGTGAAGCATGAGCCATGACCAGGCGTTTGTATGGAAAAGCAGGTTGGGTGGGCCCAAAAGTTTTGTGGGGCAGAGTCTCTGGGGATCTCCCAGGTAGGTCAAACAGTGTTAGCCAGGTTGTTGATAGTCTCAGAAATGGCACTAGCTTTTGGGCTTTGTGTGAGGAGGGTTTAGAAGAAGGACAATGGCCTCTGCTTGCCTTGATGCCAGACACTTCATTTTCTCTCTGTATGCCACTGGTGCCCTTCCAGCTGTTCCCCCAGTGCTGGAGCTCGGAGGGAGTGAGTCTGAGAAGGTGAGTCTGCGTGTGAGTTCTTTAAGAGAAACTGGTTGGGGCTCTAGCAGTTTCTTCCACCAACTCAATCCCAGCTGGTTTTTGCAGCCAGAGTTGTGGAGACTTATCTTCCTGGCACTGAAATGCTGGGCTGTAGGGACCTGGTGTTGGACTGGGACTCCTTGCTCCCAGGATATCCCTCCGGAATTTAAGCTACCACATGTGGGTAAGGGACCTGTCTGTTCCACATCTCTGCCCTTCCTGCCAGTCTGGTTGTATGCGATTTCTTTAATTTTGTAGTTGTCAGACTTTTATTCAACTCGATTTCTGACAGTTCCGTATGATGGTTGTCCTGTATTTTAGTTGTAATTTTGATGGGGTTGTGCGAGGAGGCGAACCATGTCTGTCTATGTTGCCATTTTGACAGGGATGATGGTAGTACTTCTTACACTTTTTTTTACAAATCATAATTTTAAGGGAATATATATAGTTTTCAACCATCTTATACCAACCAGTCACTATGCAAATAAAATTAAAATAATTCTTTCTGAAAATTTTGCTAAAGGGATTTTAAGTTTGTCATTAATCTCATCAGCGCAGGGCTGTCAGGGAATCCCTTTGCCAGTCTCTTAAATGAGCTAAGAGGAAAAAATGGTCATGCCAACTGGCACCATATAATACAAAAAAGAACTTGCTTCATCAGGTAAGGAGGGTGTCTTATAGGGTTAAGATGCATTTAAAGAAAAAAGGTTTACTTTTTTAGATCTTTGTAAAATTAAATTTTGTTGTATATGAGGAATTTTATTTTATTATAGATATGGTTTTATTTTTTTATATAGTTTAATAGAAACTAAGGCACTTTGAATAATATAGAATCATGAATTTTCAAGGAAAGTGATTGTAGAAATCAGGTAATCTAGTCCTTGTCATAATTTTTTATTCGTTATACAAAATGTATAAAACTTCCGTTTACATCTCCTTATAAATATGTATCTAATATATTTTTAGTTTTAAAAGTTATAATTTTTAAAGATTTTTATTTTTTTATTTTTAGGGAGAGGGAAAGGGAGGGGAAAAGAAAGAGAGAGAAGCATCAGTGTGTGAGAGAAACATCAATGTGTGAGACAAACATAGATTGGCTCCTTGCATGGCCACCTGGCCGGCAACCCAGGCATGTACCCTGGTAGGGAATAGAATTGATGACCTTTCACTTCACAGACCAGCGCTCAATTCACTGAGCCACATCAGCCAGGGCTCTAATTTTTAATATTTTTAATACCATTAATTCCTATATTAAATATTACTATTGTTAACTTTTTATTTTTAGACAAAAAAGAATCTGAGTACCCATTTTTAATATTTTCTACCACAGTTGCACTCCTGAAGATCCCTGACTTACTCCCACACTCTCACTTGAGGTTTCTCAGCAAGTAACTGATAGAGCCAATACTGCGGTCCAAGTCTCTCAGTTTGGTCCTGTGTTTTCCCACTTTTTTCTTCCCTTTCTTTCTGTAGAAAGGGCTAATTTCCTTCATGAAATACTTTACTTTGGAGAGAAAGTAACTGTACCTGGCACATGGTTGAAGCCTACACAATATTTGTTAAATGACGTTGTGGTAATATCATCAAGAGCAGAAACCCCTTCAACTGCCCCACCCCCACCAAACAACTGAGCTTCCATTTTGTTCAAGCACTTCATTGTTCTTGGAAGTGGAAACTGCTAAATTTCCTTGCTTTAAAACAACCTTGAGCATGTGATTAAAATCAAAGTTCCTATAAACCACTTCATTCAGTTTTAACCCATTATCAACAACATGTATGTAACACAAGCCTTTCCCTCTTATTAAATTGTTCTTTGGACATCACCAGAAAGTAGCTTTGGCCTAGAGTGAGCCATCAACATAATTGCCAGGAGATGCTCTTTTGCCAGAGTAAATTTATCCCTGATATAATGGCTCTGAAGATAAGACTCTCTGGGACACAGCAGCATTCCTGTAGACAGGCTCAGATCATCAGTAGTTCTCTCTGTGCCCCGAGAATTTTAATTCAGAGTAAGTTTTAACTTTCTTATGAAGTTCTAAGAAAGCCTAGATAGTCCTCAGCAGTAGTTTATCCTCCTCCTCCATACTTTTTTCTCTATCTTTCAGTGAGTTAAACACCCACACATTCAGACACTAAATGTAAACTGCTATCTCCCCAAACCCAGGTCCTATGTGGAATATACTTAGAGTTCAAGACAGGTATTAGGTGCGTGGTACAGTCGATATAACATCTTTCCTCCTTTCTCCCTGCATTTCCACAATAAACAGGAACGAACCCATGCTGTACTCTGCAGCAGCCCCGCATTTCATCCCGAGTGAGGCTTTTATGCTCCTCTTTCACTTCTCTCCAGTTGGCTTCATTGAGGCCTGCTGTATCTGGGGCCTGCTGTGTTCACTCACCAAGGTAGGCCTGCTTATCACAAAAGAATTGCCTTATTTTCTGATCTGTCCTCCTAGGGGATAATCATGAATCATCACCCTCCCCACTCTTAAGCTTATTTGCCTCTTATTGATAACTCCTCCAGGACTAGAACTATGTTATCTTCATCCTTGAGTTCTTACTTGAAATGAGAACAAATATTTACTAAAGGTTTTTATTCAGATTAGCTTTTGTATTAAATACACTTATATTTAAGGTTGCCCATATCCTCTCTTCTTAGGCCCACTGGCCCTTAAGAACAATTCCTCTGTAAATGGAATTATCTATTTACTACATACTGGGCTAACATTAAGAATACATGTAATATTCTCATTTAAGGCCAAATACTTGGAGAAATGATAACTTCCACTTTTTAAAAGTTGTAAGAATTATTTTAGGGGGTTTCTAAAATATTAACAAATAATTATAACATCTGGTTTTTTAATGTAAGTTTTGTTAAGCTAGAATCACAAAAAGACCAGGAAGAAATTTGATTTTTCAAAAAATTGTGGTTGTACATCTGCATTGTCCTTGGATAGATAGAAGTCCTGCAGAGCTAAACTGTATGTTGTTTTCATTTGGTAAAGATTTTTGCTATTTTTTTTTCTTTTCAAGTGGACTTTCAAGTTCTTTAGTTCTCAGATTTTGAACTTCACATTATTCTTTTGAGTAAAATGCACAGAAGGACTGCTGCAGGGAGATGACAAATGTCCAGTTCCCTCAAATAGTGTAAGTATGATTTAATCATCATAGGTTTTACTGTGCTTTCTGTTTAGTTAAATAATTTAGATAATATGTTTAAAGGCCAAATGACAATTTTATTTACTATTAGGAGATTTATTCGTATATGAGCTCATATGTAAGCACAAATGAAAATTGTATAGTTATGTGTTTAGTACATTATGACACCTTATTAATTTGTTAAAGGTAGATAAATAAGTATCTAAATCATTATTGGGACAGATAGAACAACAGCTATAATTTGAAATGTAATTCTTTGGTAAGCCTTACTTTATTTTTATGCTATCTATTTTATGAATCTTTTCCAATGGGATCATATAAGGGAGAGATTTTAAAAAAGTCATAAACTTTTTATCTTTTACCAAGTTTGGATTAAGAAGGGGTTAGGGTATTCCTAGGTATGAGATAAATATGCCACAAATAATTGCAGGAGATTCTTACCCTCCTCCAACGTCCTAAAATGTTCCAATGTGGGAGGAGCTCTTTATAAATTAGAGTCCTCAAACAAATATTACCAATGATGCTATAGAAATTGGAGTTAGAGATAGAATAGAGTACAGTAGGCGATTTCACATCAGGTGAGCTTAAAGGAATCTCCAATAGAGGGTTCAAAGACATGTTCTCTGAAGTATCCACACTATTAACAATTATATGTTTGGATTCCCTGCAAACTGGAATGATTGTAGATAATGGAAAAAGCTGAGCATAATACTCAATTTTTAATGGAAAAGGAAAGAACTGAGAGATCACATTGAGTTAGGCTTCATTTTTCAAACACTACGGTGTTAATCTTTGAAAAACAACAACAGAAAAAAAACCCCAAAACAAACAAAAAAACCCAAAACATAATTTATAAGTCCACAGAGGGTGGCCAAAATTTATCATCCAACATGGATTTATGAAAAGCAATCTTACTAAATAAACTTCTTTTATTTCTTAAACCAAATAAATGGTAAAAAGAAGTATAATCTTACATATAGTTAGATATACTATATTGCTGACCCTATGCAAAATTGTGATTTAGAGAAAATTCAGTTATCTGCTCCAGGTTTGTTTAATGTGTTCAGATTACTCATACAATTATACTTGCCACATATATAAAATGTCAACTTCTGATTCATTCACTTAACATTATATCACAAACTACATACTACTTTTATTTTTATGTGACCAAGTTACTAAAGAATCTGAAGTTGGTGGAGCTACAAACATAAAATGTCTAATTTTTTTCTAGTCACTGCTGCCACTACTATGTTGAATAATACCCTCTCTTTCGGGGCAGATTTCAGAGTTTTCTGGTCTTTTAACTTACTCAAAGTCTAGCCTGGCCTATTTTAAAATTTAGGTGTTTTAAAACCACCTCCATTGCTGGCCAGACTTGTAGCCACAGGGATCTCAAATGAGGAAGAGAGTTATAGTCAAGTTTTCATTCATTCTCCCTCTCTAAGTCCCTAAAGATTAGGCCAGGGATAGTGTCTCGTTCTGGGATATTTTTTCATCTTTCCTTTTCAAGGCTAATGTTTTTAGTTTGGGAGCTAGAAGTAGCAACAGAGAAGAGAACCTTGTTGCTTTACTACTCTCTGTTTTGGTCATCTCTGCTTCTTCAGCTGCCATTCACTGCCATCAATGCTCTCACTGCCTCTTAATTCTTAATTTCTTGGCTGAAAGGGGCCTCCACGTTGTACCAATTCCCTGACAGAGAAATTCTGGGTCCTTTCTACTGTTGTCTCCTATGTTAGTAGGCTTCACTTCTAGGTAGAACATTGCAAAAGCAACTCAAGCCCCAATATCTTCCTGGTGTCTTGACCTATAAGAAATTCATGTATGGCAAGCTTTTGTGTGGCAATCAATGTCCCCAGTACAATGGACATACATAGTCCTATTAGCTAGCATATCATCACAGAGCGATGAAATTTAAAATGTTAGCCAATGCCACCCTGACTTGTGTGGCTCAGTGTTTTGGGCATTGTCCTGAAAACTGAAAGGTCACCAGTTCAATTCCTAGTCAGGACACATGCCTGGGCTGCAGTCCAAGACCCTGGTTGGAGGCTTGTGAGAGGCAACCGATCAATGTTTCTCTCACATTGATGTTTCTCTTCTTCTTGTTCTCCTTCCTTACCCTCCTCTCTAAAAATAAATAAAGTCTTTTAAAAAACTAAAAAAAAAAAAATGTTAGCCAATGCCAGTGCTCTTCAAGTAAGGTGGAGGTGGGGTGGGGAGTGAGAATATAAAGTGTAGCTGCTACTGAACCCCTTTGTAGCTGACCATGAGTCCTAAGTTGGTCATCATAACTTTCTTTTTCAGCCTTTCATTGCATGTTCCCCAATCCCTCTAAGCACCTTGACTGGGTCTAATTCTTTATCTAGTGCAGTACCTAAACCTTAGTTCCCAAATGATCTGAGTCTACTATTGAATTGTCTTTGTTGAGTTGGCTATCTTCATTGAGTTGTGTCACTTGGGTTTCAGACCTAATTATCTTTGTCTCATCCTAGAGCAGCACCCGAATTTCCCCTTGATGATTGAGATTTATTGCCACATGGCTATGGTGACCCTTTTCTGCCTTTAATTCTAAAGCTTGAGGAGCCCCAAATGGCGGGGGGAGTCCTAGTTTCTAATACATCTGAACTTTGGTGGTATTTCCTGGCGGAATCATTCCTCCCTTGGATAGAGCACCTCAAAATCATGAGCCCAAGGTTGTGAGGAAAGGAGGAAAAAATTTCTTTGGGGAGTCATTAAAAGGGGCCATTTTCACCTCCTCTTGTTCCATGGATCTGTGTTTTCTGGCTACAAAATATTCTCTTTTTATCTCCAGTGTTCTGCTATTTCATAATGTGCCTTCATATTGAATCTTTTTCATTCATTGTTCTGGATAGAAACACTTTGAAGCTCGAAATACAACTTTTGGATTTGGAAAATTCTCTTATTTATTTCTTTGTTAATTTCTTCCCCCATCATTTTATATGTCTATTTTCTCTGAACTCCTAGTAGTCAATTTTCAGTCCCCCGGATGAGTTCTCTATCTTTAAATATTTTCCCTTCCTTTCTTTGCATATTATTCTTTCCGAAAGATTTTTCACATTTTTATTACAATCCTTTTACTAACCTTTGAATTACCATTTATTAGCTGTATAACTTTGGGAAAGCTGCTTAATGTCTCAGTCTAATGTTTTCTCATCTTTGAAATGGAGATAACATGGGATAACCCTGCTTTGCAAGGTTGTTTTGAGGATAGATTCATATGAAGTGCTTAGGATATTGTCTGATATACTGTAAACACTCAATAATAAATATTAGTAACCCTTCATCAGTATTTTGTGAGTTCAGTTAGCTTAAGTGACCTTTGGGCCACTTACACGATGATTTCTGACCTATAGAACTGAAAACCTGGTTCCGGGTCCCTGGTGACTTTACCACATTAGGCCTTTTTGAGAAGATATAACAATTGGCCTTTAGCAATCATACCTCTCTACTCATTATACCCTTCAAATTCAACAATTTTTAAAGTCCCATCTCCAGCTTTGCTTGTTAGTGTATCTCTGCTTACATGGCTATGTTTTCATCTTAATTTAATGTTTTGTAAGAAACTCATATTCTTAAAAAGGGAAGTGATGGAGTGAGGCAATTCGTGAAGATGATCTACCCTAAAAGCGTGTTATTCTTTCTCAATCATTTTTATTGACCACTGTTACATACCTACTCCTGTTATAATTGCTAGGGATACCACGATTTTTGTTTCATCTTTTTCTTAATTACTAATACTGAGCATCTGCCATGCTTGAGAATCTATGTGAGTTCACAGTCTATTGCAGTATTTTTAAACAATTGGTCATGAAACCAATTCAATATGTTTAAACCAGAATTAGAAAAAAAAATAGAATAGTACAGAATAGTAAATACCAGAGTGTACTGTATGCAATAAAGTTAAATATTGCTTAATGAAAATTTTATTTCAATGTGTATTTGGGTTGTGATAAATTACTATATAGGTCTGGGTCAATAAAGTTTTAAAGCCACCTGTGGAAGAGACAATACGCAAGGAGTTAATTACAATACGGTGTGATAAATCCTATGCCTGGGGTGGGGGAGAGCTACCCCAGATGCAGAAAGGGGGCTAAGGATTATTTTCTGGAGGAGGAGATTCTTGAGTTATATCTTAAAATTGGAATAAATGTGGAGTAAATTACATGTTCAAATATCTTTGTTGATATTTGATATCTATGTTGAACATACATGTTCAAAAATCTTTGTGATTATGGGAACACTACAATAAAAATGTTTTTAAAAAACCTTGTGATTAAAGGAACAAGTATAGTAGTATAAGACGTAAGTTAAGAGGAAGGGGCAGATCAGGAAGCTTTTCTACTCTTCACCATACTGAGGAATTTGGATTTTATACTGGAGGTCAATAGAGAGCCAATGAAGGATGGGGAATGACCAAATTTAATTTCTATTTTAGGTAGAACGCTTGACAGCACTGTGGAGAGTGCATTTGAGGGTAGTGACGGGAGGCAGAAAGTGGAGAACTGGAGGCTTGGAGAGCAATTAAGGAGGCTTGATGAAGGCTATTATAACCAAGAGAAGAGATTTAAAAATCACTAAAGGGGATGGAAAACACATGGCTGGGTGGATATTTGGATGTGAAGGGTAAGGAGTAGCCTGATACCTGGCCTTCTGTCTTGAGCACCTGAGGCAATGGTACTGGTCTTTACCTAGGAAATACAAGAGGACATATGGCTAGTGGTAGCGTGATCAGTTAGGAGTAATTATTAAAAAATTTAATTAGTACCTACATAGCTAATATCAGGCATTGAGATAAGTGTTAGGACTGAGAGGGTGGATGAAGGAGAGAGGAGAGGGTAATAAGACATACTCTGGAAGGAACACAGAGAAATGGTGAAATCAGCTGGTGAATTACGATTTCCGTAAAACCTGCTGTATATTATTCAGCTGGAATTGATTTTTTTCTCTTTCTGAACTTGCATTGCACAAATCCACCACACAGTTGAGCATACGCACTGTTAATTAATAGTTTTACTTATGTTTTGCCTTCCCAATACATTGTAATGCATTTATAGAGAGGAATAATAATGTTCCCTTCATATTTCCTCTTTATCGATATCATATAAGGCAATACTATGTCTAAGAGATGGATTAGAACTTTATAACTAAATAGAATTCTACTCGATGAAATGCCCTGCCACCCTTTCAGGTTCTCTTCTTTGTTTATGCAAAGGGGACTTTGTCTCATCTGCTAATGAGCTGTTGTTTCTCTGTGATCCATGCCCCTCATTAACACTCAGCTATGCCTTGGGTTACACTCACTTAGCTGCTGTTGCCACTCCGAACTCTGAGCTTACTCTCTTTGATGAAATAATGTTGCTGCTACTGCCAAATGGATCTCAGAGAAGAGGTGATAGGAGGAGGATTACACTTACTACACTTTAATTCTTCCACACTATCGACACGAAACTTGTTCATATGTAATGCTTTATTGAAGGTTTAGCAGTGATTAAAGGAAGTGTAAGTGCTGACTCCATGTTTTATTTCCCATCCCCAAGCTGAACAATTCAGATAAACCTAATCCATTGAGGGTGACAGAAGAGAAGGTGAGCAAACAGTGATTGTTTCTGGGCTTCTTTCCAAGTAGTGATGGTGAGAGACCACGTAGGCAAAGACCATGCATACCCATTACTCCATGATTTTTTCCCATCCTGGCTTGACCAGAATCATGGAAGAAGCAGTAGGTCAGCATTGCTCAGAAGCTTCCTTAAAAGTGCAGACTACGGTTAATTCTTTTTTATGTAAAAGTTTGTTCATATCCTATGTGGCCACTTTTGTGATCTAAAAGGCTTTATGCCATGGTGAAGGCCTCTTGTGATTCAACTCTTAACTTCTGCTTATTTCATTTTCATATAGTTTCCCTTTATGGTAGTATCCTATTGTCAGGGCTACTAGGAATGAAATATGCAGAGTACACCTTTGACTGAGACCTTTAACTGTTATTGGTCAAGTTCCTCCTGTGTTCTCAGCTTCCATCTTCCAATTGAAAGAACACCATTTGTTTCACAATTCTGCCTATTTTTCTTCCTTCTTCTGCCCACTAGACCTCCTAGAGATCTAACTCCACTCAAGGTCTAGCCTTTTCATACTGTTTCTTTAGAACTTTCTAACTTAAACATCCCAGTTATTCTTCTGATGGGTACAATTTGATATTGATCAATATTACCTGACTCCTTTATAGTAATTTTTTAGAGTTTCTTCATGGTAATACCTACTTCCTAGTTTCTGTTTCTTGAGGTTTGTGGTCCTCTCCTCCTTAAAGAGTCCTTTCTTTAGGTCTTCCACTACAAACCTGCCCTCTCCTTTTTGGAAATTCCCTATTCACTGGGGTTGATTTCATCCTATGATCAGTTCTCCTTCCTCCAACAGGCCAATCCAACGACACAATGACCCATTGCACGATATTACCCACCAAACTCTTGAGTTTCTCAGCCTAGATTTATACCCTTGGGTGCACTTCAGCAAAAGAGTTTCAGGGTAGGCTACAGGTTCTAAGTCTTGTACCTTCTAAAGTTTCTGTCAGTATGTTATGCAAATATACTTTCATGTCCTTCCTCTTCTTTTCCTGTGAATAACTATTAGGCCAGATTTATATATACACATAAACATACTGCCTGAATCTATGTTAAGGAAAACATTTTTTTTTCTCAATGCAATGTAGTTTTCAGATTCCCCTGCTCATAATAGAGTTATATTACTAGTCAAGCAGTTTCAGTTTCTTTTTCCTACTCTCCAGCAATGCATACAAGCCTATCAGTGTTTAAGAAACAAGTCCCGTTACACAATTTCCACTCAAACAACAGAATTACATACCTGGATAACAATCTTCAGTAACACAAAGACCCAGCACAATTTTCCCCAATGTTGTATTATGAAAAATGTCAAATTTATAGAAAAGTTGAAAGAATTTTTACAGTGAATTCCCAAATATCCCCCAGTTAGGTATCACTTTATCTATTTATCCATCCCTCTCTCTACTCATCCACCAATCTTTCTTATTTCTTTTATGCATTTCAAAGTAAATTTAAATACTTCCTCCTAAAGACCTCATGCCATTAGCTAGAGTTCAATATTTATTCACAGATTTTTTTTTCTTTTGAGGAAAAATTTACAAAGAAGCAAATGTATAAGCCTTAAGGGCACAGTCCTTCAGTGTACATTTTGGGAAACGGGCACCTGTACATTTAGGTTACTCCTGTAACCTGAACCCCTACCTAGCAAGACATAGACTGTTACAATCATTCTAGAGAGTTCACTCGTGCTTCTTTCTAATCAATTTCTCTCTTCCAGCATACATATTTTTTAAATGTTTTTACAATAGGTTAGTTTTGTTTTGTTTTCCCCAGACCTTTACACAAATGGAATCATACAATATATGCTCTTTTGTACTATAGGATTACATGTAAGGCTTCTTTCACTTAGCATGATTCTTTTAAAACTCATCCATGCTGTGTTGATCAATAGTTTCCTTTTTTATTGCTGAATAATATTCCACTTGGTGAATATACCATAGTTGGGTTATTCCTTTTCCTATTGATGTACAGCTGGGCTATATCCAGTTTTTGGCTTTTATGAATAAAGTGCCCATGAACATTCTTGTACAAATCATTTTGTCAACATATATTTTTATTTCTCTCGGGTAAATACCAAAAGGTAGAATTTTGGGGTCATAATTTAGGTGTATGTTTAATTTTATAAGAACCTGCTAGATCTTTTCCCAAAGTGATTATACTATTTTATACTCATACTGAGGTGCATGAGAGCTCTGGTTGCTTCACATCCTTGCCAGCATCTGGTGTCCTCAGTGTTTTGAATTTTAACCATTCTAGTGAGTGTATAGTGCTATCTTTTTACTGTGATTTGATTCGCATTTCCCTGATGACTAATGATGTGCAGTTTTTCACGTGCTTATTGACTATTTGTATACCTTCTTTTGTGAAGTGTTTGTTTAAGTCTTTTGCCTATTTTTAAACTAGGTTGTTTATTTATTAATGAGTTTTAGGAGTTCTTTATGTCCTGGATAACAGTTCTTTGTCACATATATGCTTGACAAATTTTTCTTCCAGATTGTGGCTTGCTTATTCATTTTCTTAATGCTGTCTTTTGATGGGTAGGAATTTATAATTTTAATGAAATCTAATTTATCAATTTCTTAAATCATGTTTATTGCTTTTTATGTCCTGACTAAAACACTTTACCTCTGAATCAAAAAAGATATTCTTTTATGTGTTCTACAAAAGCTTTATGATTTTAGCTTTTGCATTTAAGCCTATGAATCATCTCAAATTAATTTTAGTGTATGTTTTGAGGTAGAGGTTGAAGTTTATTTGTTTTCCCACAAGGATATCTACTTATTCTGTGTCATTTGCTGAAAAGACTTCTTGTCGCATTGAATTGATTGCCATCTTCATTAGAAATCAAATGACTTTATAATTTTGTATCTATTTCTCGGCTCTCCATTCTGTTCCATTGATTCATTTATCAGTCCTTATGCCAGTCAGTACTATACTGCACAGTAACTCTTCAATTAACATTATTGATAGGTTCTTAGAAACTGCAACTTCAAGTGAAACATTTTATACTGAAACCAGTTTTACCATAATATAAATAAGAGTTAAGTTCCTACAGCGTATTTCTAGTCACAAAAACATCACCAAACTTGTAAATACAGACCCAAAATACTTCTCACATTAAACATTGAAATACCAGCCCTGGCTGGTGTGGCTCAGTGGAGCGCCGGCCTGCAAACCAAAGGGTTGCTGGTTCGATTCCCAGTGAGGGCACATGCCTGGGTTTCTGGCCATGTCCCCAGTGGGGAACCCCTGAGAGGCAACCACACATTGATGTTTCTCTCCCTCTCTCCTTCCCTTCCCCTCTCTCTATGAATAATAAAATCCTGAAAAAAGAAAAAAGAAAAAAACATTGAAATATATGTGAGCTATACATACATTTAAGAAAGTTGAATAAAAACAAGTAAGATCCTTATTTTTCCAACCTGCTTATCTCAGTTCCGGGTTGCAGGTGGCTGGGAGCCTATCCCTGTGGCAGCTCAGGCTACAAGACAGGGACCCACCCTGGAACGCACACCCTTCCATCTCAGGGTGCACTCACTTATGTCCACACTCACTCAGACTGGGACAAGTTAGACACACCAGTTCACCTGTTGTGCATATCTTTGGAATGTGGGAGGAAACCAAAGTCCTCAGAGAAAACCCCCACAGACATGACGAGAACCTGTGGCCCTGGCTGGGGAACTGATTTGTTTTTCTCACCGTTATGACAAATGACGTCGAGCAAAATAACATTATTTGAGGACCCGCTGTATTGATTTCTTTAGCTTTATAGTAAAACTTGAAACCAAGTAGTGTAAATCACCTAACTTTATTCTGTTTCAGAAAAGTAAAGAAAAATTTTCCTTTACTTTGGATAGGATTCAAAGTGTCCTTCTTTATTGACCTCTAAGTAGAAGGGAAGCAAAGCCCAGATCCAAGTAAATCCTTGGAGGTAGGGTATTTATGGGCAGCTGATGACCTCAGCAGAATATTTGGTCTCCCAGCTATATATTTTTGGTTGGAATGGGAATATGTGACAAACCACAAAGTTATTTTTACCCCAAGGCCTTACGCTGCCTTGGCCTTTGGCACATGCAAAAGGTTTTGGTATCATCCCTTCAGCTTTATTCATGAAAAGAAATGAATTATAGCGATTGCCACAGTAAAATATTCTCCATACTTTGGGACTCATGCTATTTATTTTTCTTATGTTTCATATAGCTGCAACAATGAGTTTGGTACACATACAAGGCACTTAATTAATATTTATTAAATAAAATTTGGCTCATTCCAAATCATTACATTAGAGTGTTAAAAGAAGCATTAAAGCTCATGTAGTTCAGTTCTCCTTTTGATCATAAGGCTTCCCACTAAATACTAGCTTTTACATGACTAGTGTACTGATAAGGCACTCACAGCCTTAAACATCTAGAGCAGCTCATTCCATGAATTTCTTCCAAAATCCATTGAATAC
>PVJD01018727.1:0-13584 GCA_004026545.1 Mormoops blainvillei | reverse complement strand
TCTGCTCAAGGGAATTGCTCTTTCCATTTTAACCCCATCTGTCACCGTTACTTTGTACACACTCTTCCCTCTCTCCATTGACCTTTCCCAATTTCTCTTTCTCACATATTTTGAAGTACCTCCCATAGGTCCCTTGAAACCACACTTCTTGCCTCAGGTATAGGGAGGTAAAGGGAGTGTAAGTCAGTCAAACCTCCTTTCTTCAACTAAGAAAAAGCAGAAGAATTTTGTTGACTTGATAATGCAAGCTTGATTCATGGGCTGGAAATCAGAGAAAAGGTTTATTTCTCTAGAGCAGTCACTGCCTGATTAGCTTGTGGTTCCTTGATTCTCATATCTGAGGTATTTTGTGCAAAAGCTGACCCCACTAAACAGAATTTGCTCATTTTTCCTGTTGGCAGTTTAGGTCGGTTTTGGGCTTTGGTCCTGCAGGGACTGCCTATGTTGAGTATAAGCACATGTTGGAGGTTCAGCGTATAAACAGATTGGTCTAGTTAGTAGGTACTCACAGGAACCTTGTCCACCTAGTAGATTTACTGTAAAGAATATGAGCCTAATTATAATCTTTGGGCACTGGCTGGCCTCCTATAATAAAATACACATACAGAATTTAAAATTTACTACTATCACCCACAAGCCACTCCCTTTTCCTGAAAGCAAAAGCACCTGCTGTTATCATTTTTTTATATAGCAAAATTTTCCTTCCTGTAACAGAGCATGATGGTTATAATTGCAAACACGCCTAACGATGAACATGAACACATTCTGCATCTTTAGTAGCATCTGATAACAGTAACATCAGAGGCCTTGCTGATCTCTACTTGGCAGAAATTTGTGGCTTACTTTGTACATCTTAGATTGCTCTGAAAGATCTACAGTTATCTACAGTTACCTGCTATTTAAAAATAGTCTCACCATTGATCAATCATACAGATAAAGGGATGATTAATTTCAGAAATGTGAATTTGGTGTACTAATTGATAATATTTTTGTAGTTTGTCTCAAACATGACAAATATTTATATTATGTTCTCAGAATATTTCCTCTTCATGGGATAATTTGTTTTATATGTTATGACAACATATTTTAGCCAAAATAGTGAACCAACAGGGGCTGCCGATTGCTAAAACCAACTCTGGAGATATACCAGAGATAAAAGGGAAATAAGTATCCAAAGAATGAAGCATATCAGATGGAGACCATTCCCTGAGTTGACTGAAACAGAGATATAACTAGGGAGTGGAGAGCGCCGGGCTGGGCAGAGGTCGGTGAAGGGCAGCCACCTGGGTAGAGAGCTGAAAGGGGAGAAAATGAAAATGGAGGAAAGTTCTGATTTGCATTTCCCCCAGTTTATTTTATTACTTGTTTTATAGCCACAGAAATCTGTGGTAGCAATGTAAGCTATTCACTATTAGTATAAAGCAAGTTCAAAAGTGCTAGAAAGCTGAGAAGATAAAGAAAACAATTAAGAAACAAAGAGTATAAATGTAGATGAAGAACAAATTCATGAGATGGAATATCAAATTGAATAATTTTCCAAGAAACCAAGAGAAAAGAATACAGATGTAGAAAATATAAAATGCTAAGAAATTTAGAAGACAGAGACAAAGTAGCAGTGCATACTTGGATGGGGTCCCTGAAGTAGGAAACATAAAACTTAAGAGAAAGAAAGAGCTAAAGAATTAGTACATAGAAAATTAACTGAATTTGCAAAAGAGTGTGTAAGATCTTGTTTTGGAAGGATCTGTAGATTGCCACTTAAGTAAGACAAGGAAAAACATTCATACTGAGACAAACTACAGAGAAATTAACAAAAATACCCAATATCCAGTAAAAAGAGCATATCCTCTGCCGAGAAAGAACAACCAGATTGACTCTAAACTTCTCAGTAGCAACCTTTTTTAAAAAAATTAAACTTACTGCTGTGACACTGGTTAATCATATTATACAGGTTTCAAGTGTACAAGTCTATAATACATAATCTGTATAGTGTATTTTGTGTTCATTTTTTATAAGAAGACAAAGTAATATCTTAAAAGAAACAAGAATATTGTATATTGAATTGTATGTAGAGCAAAATATCATTCTTAAATGAGGGGGAAATATGTTATATAAGGCACAATTTTATAAAAAATATATATTATTGTTAATATAAGAAGAAACAGTGAAATTGAATTCAACAAAGACTATAATGGAATTTAAGTGTTATTAAAGATCAGTCTTATTAAAACAAAGGCCAAGACGGTTTCATTGGTAAGTTTCATCAAACTCTCAAGCAATAATTATATTTTACACAAAAACATAGAAGCCATAGAAAATAGGAGGAAATAGTCTTGGCTCACTTGAAAAGCTTAGTACAATACTAATTTTACCTTTTTATAGACATAAACTTACACAGAGTACATTTCACAATATTAAGTTTATAACACAAGAATTGTTACATATGTACTGTAGATAAAGGATATTTTCTGCACTGATGGTTCTATCATGCCTACCTCCCCTATTACTACATTATAACATCAGTACAAATTTGTAGTGATGTATCCTTTTTCATTCCTGGTATTAGCAATTTGTGCTTTCTTATATCCTGTATCAGTCTTGTTAGAGGCTTTTCAGTTTCATTAGTCTTTACAAAGAACCAGCTTTTGGCTTTAATGATTTCATCTTTTGTAGGTATGTTTTCTATTTTAACTTTACTAACTTCGTCTCCATTATCTTTTCATTCCTTTACTTGCCTTAGGTCCACTTTGTTGTGAGGTAAGACAATGAAGTTAAATATATAAATTTCCTTCTATAGGTCACTTTATTTAGTTTTCCCACAAATTTGATATGTTTACATTATTTTTGCTCATTTCTAAATATTTTATAATTCTCATTATAATTTCTCCACTTTGGTCAGATAAAATGTCTGAATTAATTCAGTCATCTGAAATGACTGAGGTTTGTTTTGTGATCCAAAAAAAAATTAAACATACATTTACCATATTACCCAGTTACTCCTGGACATTTATTGCTGAAAAATGAAAACTTATATCTATGCAGAAATCTGTATATGTTTGCCCCTAGCAGTTTTATTTGTAATAGCTAAAAGCTGTGAACAACCAGAACATGTTATCTTTGTAACTTCCTGTACAGCTATAATTTCTTCAAAACAAAAAATTTCAAAAAAGACAATTTTTATGTAATGGCATACTGGATATATATTATATATTAAGGAATATAAATTGTGTAGACAAATTTTGGGAACCTAATTTCATAGTTAAGAAAGACTAAGAATTTTTTACATGAAAAATGTGTGGTTTATACTTCTGAGAAAGATGATAATATAGAGGTTTCTACTGTTTGTCCCCTGCCAGTAATAATAATTTGAACAATGATTCACAGACAAAAATACCTTCAAAAGAGCTGAGGGTTGCAGGTGAGGGCTTACAGCACCTGATTGGAGCACAGAAATAAGAAAAGTCATATTGAAGAACATAGGAAGGGTATTTTCACATTTCTGCTGTCACCCCTCCCCCGTACCAGAAGCCAAACATGGAATGAGACACGACAACCTTTCCATGGATGGTAGAAGAGTAAAGTGTACTCCTGGAGATGATATGCAACAATACTGGGAAATGACAAAGACTATGGATGCACATTAGCATCTTGTCATTGGGTCTGCTCTGGTCACCTAAGAGAAGGTTGAGTTCAGATCAGGAATTTGTGGAGGGCCAGAGTGTGTCCTGTGGCAGTGGGAGAGGATTCCCTAGTGAAAGTGACTTGGTGTATTAGACAACTTCTATGTCAGGTTCTCTTTTGAATGGGGGTGAATCTGTTGATCTAGATTCTTTGGAAAATGTTAGGTGGGTTTGTATAGTAGGTTAAAAATAAGATGTGATTCAGACAACGGTGTTATCCAGAGCACCTCCACTGCCTAAAGTTCTTTTTAGTTCAGAAGACAATGTGACCCCCACCTTAGAAAAGAAACCGTTCTCTCCCCATTGACACATGTGACTGGGAAGACATTCCGTGACCCACGATACTCATTCCTGATTGAATAAGCACACAAAGACAAGGTTTTACAGATCTTCTAGGGAAGGATCTGAAATCTTCCCCAAAGAGTTTTTGGTCCTTCAACTTGGATATTTTGTTTAACAAGACTGGCTCTAGGGCTGGAATCTCTAGGAAAATAGTTCTTTTACTTTATCAGTGGATATAATTCTGATGCGGTGAAATGCACATTCTAAATATCTGTGTGGTAATCTGCCCTCTTACTAGTCTGGCCTGCTAGGTTAGTATTTTGGGTTCAATGGAGCTGTGGTAGAAGTGAAGTCTCTGAGTTTACTAGTTCCTGTATAACACATGCGATGAGGTTTGATCAGTTCCCACCCAGACCTTCATCACTCCTATTGTGCCTGAAGCGGTGACTTCATCACTCTGGTCACCTAGGTGATAGAAGAGCTGGGGCAGAGGATTCCACTTTGCATCTTAGGTCCAGATGGCGGAGGCTAAACAAGGGGCCAGTTTATTCCCAAATGATCTTCCTTGGTCCTCTGCCCTCTTTGCTATGCTTTTTGTATTTTTCCTTTTTGTCATGGTCTCTCCCTTTTTACTTGAGATAGACCAACATATAAAGACATGTAAGTGCCATGGTGGGCCTTGGGGCACAGGGAACCTGTAATGAGAGAATGGGTCCATGGAGGGAGGCGATAGTGGTGTGCATTACAGTGTGGAGAACATGAAAACGGTGTCTGCTCTTTCTTGATCTTGAAGGTGTTGATTGAGGGCGAAGTGATCTTAGAAATCAGAATCATATAGATGATAGAAATACCTGGGGGACACAGGTCATGACTGTGTTAAGAAGCTCATTCCTAGTCTACCTGTGGAGCATGAGGAAGTATCTGGGGTCCTGCCTGAGCTGACACAATGCCCAGGAATAAGGATAAAGGGAACCCTGTGGAACCTGGAAATATATGAAGGACTTTCCAGATGACCATCTCTGACCCAGTATGCTTTGTCTTAGTCTTGACCAGATGCAGGTATTTTCTGTGTAATGCTGTGCAGAGGAATGAAGAAAATGAGGTGCAGATGGACCATCTGGGAAGGCCAGGTGAGTGTTTTTTGCCCTTCACCTGTGGTTCATATGGTCATAAGCTGGCAGCTTTATTTACTCTTACGGTCCATGTGCTAAGAGTCCCATACTTAGATCTGGTCTCAGTGAGAGAGCCTTCTCAGGTTCTGTTTGGCCTAAGACCTCTGAGTCTTCCAAGGAGAACATTTTTCAAGCAGAAGTTTGTGGAGTCCTCATTAACTTCATAATATACTCAGGGTTATAATCTAGGGCCTCTTGTAGCTGGAAAAGTTTCTCTTTTTTCATCTATACTGATGTTTCCTCTTCCAATCAAGGCTCCCTCTCAAGTGACTCAATGACTAAATTACTAGTTGTTCATGCTAGACAATGGCAAATACGGTGACTCTTTTCCAGGCACTTGTTGAAATGTTGCCTTTGTGATAGGGATAAGTGCAGAAGGACTTTGTAGAGGTGAGGTCATCATACAGACAACCCGGAGAGACTGAAAGCCCATTTTTCTTGGGAACATTCTGACCATGTGTTGACCATCATTCCTGGAGGTTGTGTAAGTGAGGTGACTCGCCCCTCTATTTAAGGTCGGCTCTGCCCTCCTTTGTGTTATTTAATGGCTCCCTTTTGACATCATCAAGAGGGGGCACACTGGATGCTTGGGCTCTCTGTGCCCACAACATAGTCACCTCTTTGTGAATATATGCTACAGGTGGTCTGACCAGGTTTCCCTCACGCAAAATAGAAATACCTGATCTGTAAAAGGTTATTGTTGTGTGGCTTTGAGGCAGAAAAAATAAAGTGTATGTGGTTTTATTGCAAACAACCAGAATGTCTAGGTCAACAGTGCCTTTGTAGAAATAAGATTATGTAATTTATAATGAGAATAACTTATTATTGTAGTTAGAAATGTTAAGTGAATTGCCCCAAATTTCACATAGAGTCACTGTAACACTCAGCCATTTGTAAATATGTCTCCACTTCCCCAATTCATGCTGCATTTCACCTCTGCTACTTCTCTGCAGACCCTTGTTTGCCCTTTGAATCTGGTGTATATAGCACAGTGGCTAGATATCCATATAATTTAAGGAGTGATTTCCCCCCATAAATCTAGCACCCACCTGGTACCATACACAGTTATTACAATATTATTGTAAACTCAGTTGCTTTTAGTAAATTTGGATCTCAAGTTTCTTACTTCCAGGTGAAATCCTAGGGGATGACTTATGATATCGCATTCTACCGAAGCAACATGTGTAGTCACTTTTACAAGGGAGGAAAAAAGCTCCTGGTCCCTATATGTCTAAAAAATTACTTAATCCAGGACCACAGCTGAGCCTTTCTGTCTCCGCCCAAGGTGTTCGCACAGCAAAATCACCTGAACATCCTAAAGGCTTCTATCCAGATGGCAATGTTTTGTTTTATTTTGAAAAAATTTTATTGCATTTTCCCATTACCATTAACTCACTTATACTTCTCTTCCCCCTGCAATCACCACACTGTTGTCCATGTCCATGAGTCCTTTTTCCTGCATAGATACTTTGGGAATTAGGAAAAAGACACAAAGAAAAGATTGATGTGTCACTGAAAAATTAATGTTTTGGAGCTTAAAACATTTCTTGCATATTCATCTAAGACACAGTAATCTCTTATGACAAGTATTTCCCAGACTATAACTCGAGAGCCATTTAGTCCTGTCCTGATGGAATTGTTCTGAGTGTTTAATGGTGTACAGACAATTTTACTATTTATATCTCTTCCATTGTTTCTGTTGTCTAAAATGGGTGTTGTCATTCTGCTCTATCACAAGTATAATCAAACATTTTCTTATTTCAGGTTGCCCCCTGGAGTCACCACGGAGAGAAGTTTTGGGAGGGAAGGAAGAGGGCATGGGAAACGATGCCTCACTGTTTGTGAGGGTAGTGAGGGAGCCCAGGGATTCTGAGACCTGTACCCCTGGGCCATCCGTTTGAGAGTGGCTGAGGCCATGAACAATCACCTGGAACATCATGTCCTAGACAGGAAAGGGCTCCTGAGACCCTCATTATTCATGTTTATACTGAAAAATAAAATAAAATTTGACTCTCAGAAAAGTTGAGTTACCAGAAATTTTTTGTTTAACTTATAGTTTCTTACACACAATCACATTTATTTATTTAGTTTTCAATTACAGTTGACATTTATTACCATTTCATATTATTTTCAGGTATATAGCACAGTGGTTAGACATCCATATAATTTAAGGAATAATTTCCTCTGATAAATCTAGCACCAGCCTGGTACCATACACAGTTATTACAATAATACTGTAAACTCAGTTACTTTTAGTAAATTCAGATCTCAAGTTTCTTACTTCCAGGTGAAAACCTAGGGGAATAACTTATGATATCTCATCATACTAAAGCAACATGTTTAGTCACTTTTACAAGGGAGGAAAAAGGTTCATGGTCCTTATATATCTAAAAAAATTACTTATTCCAGAACCACAACTGAGCCTTTCTGTCTCCACCCAAGGTGTTCACACAGCAAAATGATCTGTACATTCTAAAAGGTTCTGTCTGGAAGGCATTCTTGTCTTTTTTAAAAAATTTTTACAGCATTTTTTCCATTACCATTTAATTCCCTTATACCCCTCTTCCCCCTGCTGTCGCCACACTGTTGTCCATTTCCATGATTCCTTTTTACTCTTTGCTTAATCCACCCACCCCCTAGCCTCTGTACTGTTTTCTGACATAAGTTCCATGTCCCTCTCCCATTTTAGGGTGAAATGTGGCTTCATGGAGATAGATGCATATGGAAGGAATTACTGTGGACTTTCTTTTCTACCCAAAGTTATGGTCCCCCATCAGTATTCCTTCTTTACTATGAAATGAAACTAATTTTTTATCTCTCCTCCCCCACATTAGGTTTTCTTTTCATGGAAGTTCCTGCACTTAATTCTCCCTCATCTTTATCTACCACTTACACCTGTTTACCTGGTCTTTCTCAATGTTTGCCTCTCTTAAAGTGCAATGTTTTTGTCATATTGGGCCATAATGCATGTGGATATCTCTTGTTGGAGAGATAGGATGGTGGGAGGAAGGAAGAAAGAAGGAGGAGGAGGAGGAGAAGGAGTCAAACAGAAAAGGAGTAGAGGGAAGGGAAAGGGGAGGAGAGGAGAGGGGAGGGAAAGGGAAGGGAGAGGTAATCTGGATTGGAGACATGAAATAGGTTGTTTTGAGAGGGAAGGAACTTCTGTCAGTAGAAATGTTAAAGAAAAGTGTCTGGTGCTACCTATCAGAGCAGTTATGGGAGGGATTTCTCTGTTTAATGGGAAATCAAAATAACCTGGAGAAGTTCCTTCACTGTTTCATATAATGTGTGATAAAGAACTGTTGACAAAATGGACTTAAAATGTAAGACTTGAAGCCACAAAACTCCTAGAAGAAAACATAGGCAATAAAATCTCAGACATTTTTCTTGGCAATATTTTTTTCTGATATATCTCCTCCAGCAAGGGAAACAAAAGGAAAAATTAAACAAATGGGACTACATCAAACTAAAAAGTTTTTGCACAGTGAAGGAAGCCATCAAGAAACCAGAAAGACAAGCTTGGTGTGATGAACGCACAATACAATATATAGATGAGGTATTGTATTATAGAATTGTACACCTGAAACCTATGTAATTTTATTAACCAATGTCACCCAAATAAATTCAATAAAAATTAAAAAGAAAAAGAAAAAGAAAAGATAGCCTACTGAATGGAAGAAGTTACTCATCATTGATACAGCCAATAAGGGGTCAATATCCAAAATATATAAGGAACTCATGCAACTTAACACCAAAAAGATAAACAATCCAATTTAAAAATGGGCAGAGGACCCAAATAGACATTTCTCCCAAGAGGACATATAGATGACCAATAGGCATATGAAAAGATAACATCACTAATCATCAGGGAAGTGCAAATTAAACCCACAATGAGATATCACCTCACACTTGTCAAAATGGCTACCATCAATAAATTGACAAACTACAAATACTAGTGAGGATATGGAGAAAAGAGAGCTTTCCTGCACTGTTGGTGTAAGTGCAATGGTGCAGCCACTATAGAAAATGGTGTGGGAGGTCCTCAGAAAATGAATAATAGAACCAACTTATGACCCAATAATTCTTCTGGGAATTTATTCAAAGAAACCCCAAAAGCAAATTTGGTAGGATATATGCATATTGCAGAGTTATTTACAACAACCAAGACACAAATGCAACCCAAGTGCTCATCAAGAGGTGAGTGGGTAAAGAAGAGGTGGTACATATATAAAATGGAATATTACTTGGTCATATAAAGGAGTGAAATCTTACCATTTGTGGCAACATGGATGGGCCTATGGGTATTATGCTAAGTGAAATAAGTCACTCAGAGAAAGAGAAATACCATTTGATTGAACTTATATGTGGAATTTAAAGAACAAAAAAAACCAAGCAAACAAAACAGAAACAGATTCCTAGGTACCGAGAACAGGCTTATGGTTGCCAGAGGGGAGGAGGTTTGGAGGATTGGGTCAAAAAGGCAAAGGAATTAAAACGTACAAACTGGTAATTACAAAACAGTCACAGGGCTATAAAGTGCAGCATAGGGAATATAGTTATAACATTGTGATAACCGTGTATGGTGCCAGGTGGGTACTAGAAATATTGGGGGAAACACTTTGTAAAGCATATGATTGCTTAACCACTACTGTTTATGTTAGCTGAAACTAATAGAAAGTAATATTGAATATAAACTTTAATTGAACAAGAAAAAATTTAAAAACCTGTTAAAAATCCCCATTTACCATGAATTTTGTAAAACTGTAGGGATGTCTGTTAAGATGGTACTCAAGCTGGCCACATGAGGTTGGTCTCCTGGGTCTGCCTGTTTCTTTGGGATGTGTGTCACTCCATGTGTTTGTAAATCTTTTCTCCAGCTGTTTCTGTGTACTCATTTCTTCTTTTTTATTTTGCGTCTTATTTTTATTGTTCTCTTTTATATGTTATTAAATTGTGTTAATTCTTTTGAATATACTGATTGCTTTAAAAAGTTTTAAATAATTTTTGTTTCCTTTATCTCTGGGCCTGTGCATGCCTTTCCTGTTTGTTTATTAAGTCTGTATTTATTTCTGACCGAATGTAATGTCTTTTACATTCTCCTTTTTTTCTGTCTACATGCCCAACAAATTTCCTGTAAATGTTTCATTTTTCGTGTTTCACTACTTTGAAAGATAAATACAACTGTAAGATTTTATTGCCCCACTTCTCCAAGTGTCATTCTACTGAGGGCTTAAAATCAGATATCAAACAGAAAGCCCTTTAGGTATTTACAGCAGGAAGTGACTTATTACAGGAAATTTTATCATACAAAACCCTCTTCACGAAGTTTCAAAAACCACAGGAAGCCACTGCTGAAGGTCATTATATTGCAACAGCAAGGCTAGCAATTTTCAGAGTAAGTGCAAAGGACCCCTCTAAAACTAAACCCGTGAACGGGAGAACATATTTTGGTGAAGCTTAGCCCAGGTTGCTTTTGAAGGGATTGTGGGAAAAGTAGCCCTCAGTCTCCCAGTCCCAGCCTTTCAGGAAAACCATAAAAAAAGCGGAAGAGTTGAAGAATTGATGAAGCAATTCAGGTCAATTGCTTATTCAGTGCAAAGCAAACCTAGCTCTCTGCTTAGCTTCAGCAGAACTTCTGGTGATCACACGACAGGACTCCTCTAGCTACTTTTGTTTCTGTTCTGAACAGGGATTCTTCAGGGTGCTGGGTTAGGAAGGTTTAACATTGCCCACATACTATGATGGGATCCCATGAGTTTAGAAATTAATTCTAAGTATGGAAACCATCTTCTCCCTTGTCTTTCTAAAAGCACACTACAATCATGATAGCTTTCCATCCATGTCCCTCCATTCTTATTTGACCTATTTGACATATAAGTTATATATTGTGTGTAGGGCACTGACATTCTAGCCTTCATTGCCTTCCAAGGAAATGATTACTGTTGAAAGATACTCCCTGGCTAGTGATATACCTGAAAGATTTACTTAAAAGTTTGCATTGTTAACCAATCCCTGTGACCTAATAGTTTTGTTCATGGACAATGGTGGTTATTTCCCTTACATTTGTATAAGCAAACAGTTTGTCATGGTTAATTTCTGAACTTAGAATGGCTTATCTGTTAGGCTAATAATGCCATGGGAGAAAGTTTCAAGAAGCCCTTCAACTGCCACCACTTTGATAAAATAATGCTAAATATGTTTTTTAAAATGGTTCCATTGAACTATTAGTATCTTTCCAGATAATCTTCATATAACATTTAAATGTCAACAACTCTTCACATTTTTCTCCTTTAACTATATAGTAACACTTTGGGCCATTAAATTAATCTTAAAATTTCAAACATCATTTTTATTTATTTGTTTTTTTTTCTATTGATTTTATTGGGGTGACACTGGTTAAAAAATTATGTAGGTCTCAGGTGTATAATTCTATAACACATCACCTGTACTGTGTGTTCACTGTCTCAAGTCAAACATTGTTTTTAAATGGAAAGACAAATATTCACACTGTTTTAAAAAAATCTCACTCATAATTATAAAGTGGTGTTTTCCTCCTGATATTTATATATACAGAGGACGCAAACAGGCTGTATATGAAAAAGAATAAAAGTATTGGACAAAGTTCTTCAGAGGCAAGAAAGCTCTTTTTTGGAGGAAAAGGGTATATGGGAATCATTGAGTATCTTTAGGCCCAAAACACATACCATCAGCACTCAAGGTCTTTCTGCAGAAAAAATTCAAAGTAACACATAGCAGATATTGTTCTTCTAGTGATTATTAGTGACACTAAGGAAAATATCAACAATTGTATTTCAGTTTCTAAACATGGAGTTTTATCTCAATAATTATTTTTATAATTAGGTTGAGAAATTTTCAGTTTCTGAGAGTGTGGTCAACATGAAGTCCCTAAATGCACATAAGTACCTTGGTTCCTGTTTTCATCCCCTGAGACCAGAAAGTAACCGTGACTCTCATGAGATCATTTCTTTTTTGTTTCATTTTTAATTGCTATTTTTCCTCTCTAATGTTCTGTAAATAATTCTCCAGTTATCCAAGCCCATAGTCATACTCGTCTTTTCTGCCGGGGATATTATTTCTTCAATTGGTTAAGAAACTCTCACAGGACAGTATTTAGGTTGCATGTTTCCTGTCTAGTCCTGCACTGGGCACAATTTTTTTCTTAGGCTGTGTAGTGGTGTCAGTGATTTCTCTTGCTTTAGGTGAGAAGTGGGGAGCTTGTGGACCCTGAGGGGAAACTTACTCATAACAGAGAGAGGTTAGGCATAAAGGCTCCTGGAGACGCATGCAACAAGTCTGGGGAGGTGGCAAAGACTGCGAATGCCCATTAGCATCTTATCAGTAGGCCTGTGTTGGCCGCCTCAGAGAAGGCTGAGTTCAGACCAGAAACAGGGGTCATTGTTGCATTGGGGAGTCATGGTAGGACAGAGTGGTAGTGGGCTGGGAATCCCTGGGGAACGTGACTTGAAGACAGCTTAGACAACTTCTGCTGCAAGGTGCTCCTTTGAAATGCGTCAGATGGGTGTGAGTGGTAGGTTGGAAATGCAGAGACATTGCTTCAAAGGAAATTCCATTTGTGAACAAGGCTGCATTCTGGTACCGAATATGCCACGGCCTGACCCCTTGGCTCTTTCCCCAGTGTTTCCAGAGCTGCTGCTGAGGACCAAGGTAACACATTCTGGTGATAGTAGGAGCAATCCCAGTGCCTGGTCTTGTTTCGTTCAGAAGACAACATCACATTTACCTCAGAAAATAAACCATTCCCTCCTGTGACACATGTGCCTGGGATACACAGTCAATGGGGCACATATTCCTGCCACGGATAGGGACCCCAAGACAGGGGATTCTAGGCCTTTGAGGGAGTGATCCGGGCTTTCTCCTCAGGAGCATTTGACCTTGGTTCATCCCTCAACTTAGGAGTCTTGTCTCTAAATAAAGTGGGCTCTGAAACTGACGAGTCTGAGGAAACAGGCCGTCTCCTCTGTATGTAGGTAAGATTCCAGTGCAGGAACACTTATTCTGAATATCTGAGTATGAGCCTTTCTTCTTCCTGGTCAAGTTTTGTTATGCTAGTTTTTAGGGGCCATTGAGGCTTTTGTAGAAGTTATCTGATTTTACTCAATGTTTCCTGTATGGTATATATAGGAAAAGGTTTGGTTAACTGCCCGTTGAGACATTCATCACTTCCACTATTTCTGAAACTGTGACTTTATCACCCTAATCATTTAGGAGATGACAGAGCTTGGACAGAGAATTCTTTTATCCCTATTTTTATCTTCATGTGTGAGTTTGAGTCAGACACCTGTTCAATCGTAAATGTGGTCTTTTGGCTATACTTTCCACTTGCAATGACATTTTTTGTTGCCTTCTCATTCCTCCCTTTCTATAGTGCAGTTGAGAAACACATACATAATTGTAAGTATTAGTGTGGA